>MU380238.1:0-157686 GCA_022495085.1 Xylaria sp. FL1042
AATAAAATATTTATATATATATATATATATTTAAAGTTTTTTGCGCTAATAAATAAGGTTTTTTTTTTAAAATAGCTATATATAATTTAATTAAGCTTAATTAAGCTTTAAAAAAAGCTTGCGTATATAGCTGCTATATGTTTAACTAAAATATTATAAAATATAAAACTAGTAAAGCTTGCCTAAAATTTATAAAATAGTATAATAAAAGAAAAATAATTAAAAAAATAAAAAGTGGGTTAAATTTTAAATGCTAAGCTTTAGTTTTAGACAAGTAGCGTGTGAGGAGGGTATTTTGTAGGCAAAATAGGGTTTTGGCATACTTGGAGCTATGGGCCACCGTAGATATCTCTAGTCAAGAGGACCTTTAGAGAACCGTTTTACTGGAATGCAACCACAGTATTACTACCACCTGCAGTTTTTACGGACCGTTCCAAGTTCAATTGTTTCTGCATAAATTATACATAAAGTAAGTACAGAGTATGACCTTACTTAGTAGGTACCTACTAGGTAGTTCTAAGGTAGTAATGCTGAGCAAAAGCGGCGGGTTACGCTAAGCCCAATTCATTCTAAGCAGGTACCTACCTACGGAGTACACATGAAGTAATCCACGGCGCCGTCCGACTTTGCCGTCGGAACCCCCGACCATTTTACATGTCCACGGCCTGTGACGTTTTATTTATTGGAGTTTTTTTTTATTATTTGCCCTCTCTTTTTGCTAAACCTCTGGCTTTATGGGTTCTGAGAACGTTACTTAAGTGTGTAGTTCTCCATTCGCTCGTCTTGTGAGTCGCTAGATTTGGTGAGCCATACCTTGCTATCATGTTTCGCCGAGCTATCATTCGAGCCCCTCGACGGCTCGTAACGGCTTCTCCTCGAATGCCCCTCCGCATAGTCTCGACTCGATATATTTCCTCTACCACCACGAGAATGTCGCTACCTCCGGTCGAACCTCCTCTGTCGACAGCTCTAGCCTCGGACTCGTTCCAACTAATCCCCGAAGCACAAAAGGCTGGCGCTGCGGAGGACGCTCTATACGAAAGTCAGATCAAAGATGTTGAAGCTTGGTGGTCTACGCCCAGATATGCCGGCATCAAGCGGCCCTACACTGCCGCCGATGTTGTATCTAAGCGCGGCTCGCAGATGCAAAGCTACCCAAGCTCCGTCATGGCACGGAAGCTCTTTAATCTGATCAAAGAGAGAGGGACAGCGGGAGAGCCCATACACACAAGTACGTCATAAACATAAGCGAGAGTGAGAGCGAGATCAGTTGCTTCAATATAAGTAAAGTCTGCTAACTGGCATTTTGTATCAACAGTGGGAGCCATCGATCCCGTCCAAATGACCCAGCAAGCACCGCACCAAGAAGTCCTCTACATCTCAGGCTGGGCCTGTTCGAGCGTCCTAACCACCACAAACGAAGTCTCCCCTGATTTTGGTGATTATCCTTATAACACGGTGCCCAACCAAGTCCAGCGCATGGCCAAGGCGCAGTCTATGCACGACCGCAAACAGTGGGATCTGCGCCGCAAGATGACTGCCGAGGAACGTAAGAAGACCCCCTACGTCGACTACCTACGACCCATCGTAGCAGACGGCGATACCGGCCACGGTGGTCTCAGCGCCGTGCTTAAACTCGCAAAGCTGTTTGCCGAGAATGGCGCAGCGGGTGTACACTTTGAGGATCAGTTACACGGCGGCAAGAAATGCGGGCACCTCGCGGGTAAGGTCCTTGTGCCCATGAGCGATCACATCAATCGCCTTGTTGCCGCGCGTTTTCAGTGGGATGTCATGGGTACCGAGAACCTGGTAATCGCGCGAACAGACTCGGAGAGCGGTAGGCTCATCTCCAGCGCTATCGATACTCGCGATCATGAATTTATTCTCGGCATTGCGGAAGATGGTATTGCGCCTCTCGCCGAGACTCTACAGGAGATGGAGGCCAATGGTGTTTCGGGTGCCGAGATCGACGCTTATGAAGCCAAGTGGGTTAAAACCCACAAGCTCGTAACATTTGACGAGGCGGCTGTCGAACAGATGCGCGCACAAGGCGTCACACAAGATAACATCGACGGTTATCTTGCCACAGTCGCAGCTGACAGTAACCTAAGCATTACCCGACGCCGAGAAATCGCCAACGCGCTCGTTCAGAAACCCATCGCCTGGAACTGGGACGTGCCGCGCACTCGCGAGGGCTTCTACCACTACCGCGCAGGTATGGAAGCGGCGACAAAGCGAGCCCTCGCCTTCGCCCCCTACGCCGACCTTCTGTGGGTCGAGACAGGTGATCCGAACGTCGAGGTGGCGACGAAGCTCGGCCGTGCCGTGCGTTCCGTCAATCCCGGCAAGGGACTCGTGTACAACCTATCGCCATCATTCAACTGGATGGCGCACGGCTTCAACGACGAATCACTCAAATCCTTCATCTGGGACATCGCGCGCGAGGGCTTCGTGCTGCAGCTCATCTCGCTCGCAGGTCTTCATAGCACCGCTACCATCACCAATGAGCTGGCCCGCGACTTCAAGAAGGACGGTATGTTGGCGTACGTCAACCTCGTGCAGCGTCGCGAGAAGGAGCTCGGGTGCGACGTCCTGACGCATCAGAAGTGGAGCGGCGCCAGCTATATCGATGGCATACTCGGCGCCATCCAGAGTGGGAGCAGCAGCAGTAAGAGCATGGGCGAGGGCAATACGGAGGGTCAGTTTGACTGAAGTGAAGTAAAAGTTGGTGGCGGTTTTCTCATTTTGGCTATTGGCAAGGAGTGAGGGCGTTCAGGGCATAGCATCTATCTCTTATATCATGTATATAGGACGTGCATCTCGGGGGCAAATTCACATTATCATTGCATCGCACAATTTTGTTCATATCTCTGGATTGAATATCGAACCTAATAGGTAACGACAAATCTGCTCACTTATCCTATTCGACCATTACGAGGTAGCGAAAAGAGAACCGTCCATCATCCAGCAACCCTAAGCCTGAACTCCCAACCCTAACACAATAGGGATCATGATCATGGTATTAGTTAGTTAGTTAGTTAGCAGTAGAAAAAAATCAGAGCTCAGTCTTCAGAGCATTGTTCGTCGGCGCAGCGAGCGGCTGGCCCTCGGGCGTAACATAAGCCTTGGTCATGCCACCATCAACGACCATATCATGCCCATTGACGAAGCTCGCCTCGTCGCTGGCAAGGAACAGCACGGCCTGCGCCTGCTCGATCGCCTCGCCGAACCGGCCCGTGGGGAAGTGGACCTCGCGCCGCATGCGCTTCGGCACGTCGTCGCCGAGCCAATCCTGCAATAGCGGCGTGTTCAGCGGGGCCGGACAAAGACTATTAAAGCGGTAGCCCTCGCGGGCATGGACGATGGCGAGCTCGCGGGTAAGCGCCAACACAGCGCCTTTCGAGGCGGTGTAGGCTAGCTGCGGCGTCGCGGAGCCGACGAGGGCGACGACGGAGGCCGTGTTGATGATGCTGCCTTTCGCCTTGCTGTGGCGGCGCAGGGATTGGATCGCGTGCTTGCACCCGTACCAGACGCCTTTGACGTTGATGGACATGGTCAGGTCCCAGATTTCTTCCGGGGTGCGGACGGCGTCGTCGTCGCGCGCGTGCATTATGCCTGCGTTGTTGAAGATTATGTCGAGCCCGCCCCAGGGGTCGAGGGATTCTACCATGGCTTGGACTTGGGGCTCTTTGGATACGTCGCAGACCTGGGGGGTGTCGGGTCAGTGGGAGCAGTTTTTTATTAGATAGATGGCTGGGTTGGGGGATTGGTACAATTGTCTCTACTCGTGAGGCCTTGGGTACTAGCTGGAGGAGTTTCGCCTTTGCTTTCTCGAGAGCTGGGGCGGATATGTCGGCCATTAGGACATTCGCGCCTTCTTTGGCGAAGAGGATGCTGGTTTCAAGACCGATACCACTGTCGAGCTTGTGTTAGCGTTCTATCTGGTAATAGTTTGGTACCTAGGTATGGTGAAGGTCTTTTCTGGACTTACCCGGCAGCTCCAGTGATAATGGCATTCTTGCCAGCAAGGCGACCTTTTGATTCCGTAGCCATTGTCACTTCTCGGTCTTGACTATGCCAGGTTGACGATATATGTTTGTAGCAGAGACCCGTAGAAGCTTAACGAGGCGGAGAGAAAGACAGCAGAGAGGAAGAGGTTGCTAGATTAGAGAAAATAGAAAATGCTTGGGTCTGAGGTGATATGATCACGATTCAAGGTCCAGTACCTAGGTAGGTATTAACAGCTAATCACGAGCTAGATGAGAACCACCTTAAGACCCTTGAATTAGGAGTAATAAATAAAGGTGCTTCCCCGAGATAAGGTTGCTACAGGTAGTCAGGCACTCTCATACCTTCGAATGGTAATGAATCAAGGAGGGGCAGAAGTACCCTCCTATCTTCCGACAACGGACGCGGGGCAAACATCGTGGAGTTAATAAGGTATTGTATTATGTATCATATTCCGAGTTTGCTATCATCTGCTTGATAAGCGTTTGCCTGGGTTGCTAGTTTCGCTAGTTCGATCGGCTGTGCCGTTTTGATAGAGAGGTACCAGGGACAAGCACCGATTATCTCTTGACTGATTGACGGGTATGTGTCACCTACCTAGGTTAGGCAGCTCATAGCAACATCGTCAAGTTGTCTGTCCACTCTTCAGCATCATGGATATCATGAAATAATTTAAACGTGTATTGGCACATTGATTAGACTGATTAGTCCTGTCAAGATAAGTACTTGAACATAGTGAGGTTGGTTGATTGTGCCAAGATTGAGCGTTTTTAAATTTTTGTCTCACTTCGCTGATACAGAAGTTGGGATGCTTCACTTTCCAAGAAAGAAAGAGGAGTTGGAGCATGGCCAGTCAATGGTCTGCAAAATGTAAATTCAAAGCTACCTCTTTCATCAGATAGGTAATTTCCCATTTAAGCATTTTCACCCAGTGGCTTTGAGAGTCTGATACCGCTTAGCTAGTTCATGCTTTTAACGAATAGCTATACCCCGATTCTGACATGGTGAGATGACGAAGGTCTTCATCCCCCCTTTCTCCCAAACCCAAATCCCAACTTCTCCAACCTACTAATGAGGGATAATCACGTCGTCGTCGAATTAACATCATCTATGTAATGCTTCATCGAACCCGATAAAATGTTGTCCTATCAAAGACAAAATGCCCTATGCCAGGCCCCCATTCTATGCCGCCGTCCCCTAACCTCTCGACCAGGTTATAAAGTGCTTCCTCCGTGTTCGCAAAGTTGGCGGAACTGCGGGAACGGAATCTCTATGAGAGTGGAGGACTGACAAGTGGCCGATCACTTTCTGGAAATGCACTCACTCTGAGTCACGGCGTCGTTACGACTATATGCACCATCTCGTTGGTAGGGAGACTGCCACCGAATGTTATTATGTCTTGCTTGCTAATATGTGAGCTGACTATTATCGTGACTTTCACCATGCTTTGCTCGGAGTAACCGGCGTCAAAGGATGAGGACGTCAACAAACCCTACAGTCAGCTTAGGGACCCCAAGGCAACCCTGATCGGGAGTGAGATGAGACGTCAGTAGCATGGCAGAGTGCCTTGCTTAGAAAATAAAAATGGAACGTTCGACAACGGTATTGGTTTCTCGATACCATTGCTACGCGTTGCCATGGCTCGTCTTGCTTACTCTAAAACAGTTTAGTCGACACTTTCTGTTTCGGTAGAAATAGCGGTCAGCAACACCCATCTCGGTTTCGAATGCACTTCTGTTCTGCCTCGCCCCGAGAAAGTGCCATAGTTGAGTTTCTGGCCTGTGGTGTGGTTGCGCTGCAATGGCTTAGTCTTGGTATTATCGAGTCACCAGACCAAGAAAGTTATCTGTGCTAGCTCTCGAGAAAAAGTCGACCTGAACCACCCTATGAAACGAATGTTCAACGTGAAGCAACAGAGAAACCGTGCACCAGAGGGAGATACTGCAGTGTTGCATATTGCAAAGACAACCATTTTTCTATTGGGCTGGGCGTCATCGGTATGACAACCTGGCGGAATGGCGGCCTTAAAATCTTACTAAGGCTTGCAGCTGCAGAGGTCAAAAGGCGGAACCGGCTTGATTGTATATTGTTCGTGATGAGGTGGTGAGGTGTTGTGTGCTGCAGCTCGTCGAAACGAGAAAACCAATGGCCGTGATACGTGACCTGCTAACCTACATGGAGAAGCGCATAAGGACCTACCTACCTATCATGTAGGTTGGCTTGCCTATACTCCCGTCTCCCTGTGTAAGTAGGAGGAGGTAAGGAGTTATTATAGTGTACGGCGCACCTGATCTCTTTCCGGGAAGCTAGCCCGCTAGATTAGGCACACTAGGTAGTCCGCGAAGCTCCCAGGCACCTAGGAATCCCAAGTACCAGGGCTCCGGGCGGCTTACAACGGGTGCTTGTTCGCACCTGAATCATGAATATACCGCTACACGTATACTACGTACTGGCCAGCCCTGACGCGCGATAACACCACTTCTGCCCCTCGTCGGTCGCACACACTTACACGTGGGGCTTGCATAATGACGCATGCAGCTTGCAGTCCACAGTCTGCCCTAGCATCGTACCTATCATCGCGTCAAAGCGGCGGTCGGAAGCTGGCCTACTGTACTATCTAGTACACCCCTTACCTTGTTATCTCAGCCCATTATCTATACCACCAGTCCACCCATAGTGGAGACGAAGAAAGCCCAGCCCGTGGTGCAGGTATCGTGATACACGGAGCGCTCTAGTCTACTGCACGTCCGATGGCACTTCACCATCGTCTCTGTCGTCATCTCTTTTTGCAGCCGAGGACCTGAATGAACTAAGCCCTCTATTTTAGCACACCGACAATTCGACGCTGTCCACTCCCTTGGTTGATTATTTACGTATAAATCCTTCTTGTCCTAAAGTATTTCTTGGCTTTCGTCTTCATCGTGTATGTAAATATAAATACACTAGATTGAAGCCCTGTTGCTCATTCCACCAGTTATCCTACCTTACTCAATCGCTCAACAAAGTCGCGATATAAAGTTCGTTCGTTGTCAATTTAAATTAAAACTCGCTCAACCCTTTTTCGGTCGCTCTGCGCTTGCTTTCGTTCTTGCTCTCCTTGAAAATGGCTGTCCCCTCAGGCCCTATAACGGCCGAAGCACTACCAGAGCTACTTCAAGATGATAACAAGGTCAAGTTAGCCGGTCTCGATGTCGACGGCATGCTCCGTGGAAAAGTGGTCTCCAAGAAGAAGTTCCTGTCTATCGCTAAGGAGGGCTTCGGTTTCTGCAGTGTCATCTTCGGCTGGGACATGCACGATCTTCTCTACACAAAGGAGCTTAAGATCAGCAACAAGGAGAACGGATATCGCGATCTGATCGCTATTCCTGACCTGAACAGCTTTCGCCGCATACCCTGGGAGGACGATGTCCCGTTTTTCCTCGTCAGCTTCTTCGACCCAGACTCCATGGATCCCGTTTGCGCCGACCCACGCGGACTGCTCAAGACCACTGTTGATAAGCTCCAGGAAAAGGGCTGCAACGCTATGGCAGGAAGTATGCGCACCCCCCACAAACATAGCCTGATAAAATGAACATATGCTAATTGCTCGCTATCGCGCAGTCGAATTCGAGTTCTTCCAGTTCAAAGCGCCCTCGGATTCGAGCTCCCCGGCCGCTGCCTTCATGCGCAACAACATCCCACATGACATTCCTCCCCTAACCGAAGGCATGTTCGGCTACAGTATCACGCGTCCAACGCTCAATAAAGAGTACTACTACGATGTATTCAATACTTGCTCGAAATTCAAGTGTGACCTAGAAGGATGGCATACAGAAAGCGGTCCCGGCGTGTACGAGGCAGCTTTGGAATTTGGACAGATATCCGAGATGGCGGACAGGGCGTCTCTATTCAAGTACGCCGTAAAATCAGTGGCACACAAGTACGGAATCACGCCGACTTTCATGGCGAAGCCGAAACATGGGCTGCCTGGCTGCAGCGGGCACACACACGTCTCCGTTGTGGACAAAGATGGGAAGAATCTGCTCTTCCGAGAGACCAAGGATGAAAACGCGAAGTATCCAGACATTGCACACCTTAGCGATCTCGGGCGGCACTTTCTTGCCGGACTCCTGGAGGGTCTGTCAGATGTCATGCCCTTGCTAGCACCGAATGTGAACAGCTATAAGCGTTTGGTCGAGAACTTCTGGGCTCCGGTTACTGTCTCATGGGGACTGGAGCACCGCGCTGCATCGATACGACTAATCGCCCCACCTACATCAAAACCCGGCGCAACACGATTCGAGGTCAGAGTGCCAGGCGCCGATATCAACCCTCATTTCGTCATGGCAGCGATCCTAGCACTCGGCTGGCGCGGCGTAGAGAAGAGGCTTGAGATCCCCGTTCCCCCTCTTGGCAAAGGTCAGGATGTCGGAGGCGCAGACGACAAAGGTGCGCGTCTGGCGAAGAATTTGAAGGAGGCTACAGACAGATTCATGAGAAAAGACAGCATAGCGCGCGAGGTGTTTGGAGACGATTTCGTCGAGCATTACGGTGGGTCTAGAAATCATGAGATACGACTTTGGGACGAGGCCGTCACGGATTGGGAAATGAAGCGTTATCTCGAGACTGTATAGACGGGTAAACAAACAAACAAACGGGGAAGGACGGGCATTGGGATCGGGATCGGGGTTTGTTCA
The DNA here is from genome assembly GCA_022495085.1 of Xylaria sp. FL1042. NCBI lineage: Eukaryota > Fungi > Ascomycota > Sordariomycetes > Xylariales > Xylariaceae > Xylaria > Xylaria sp. FL1042. Next base: position 8,685 of record MU380238.1, read on the forward strand.
CTTCTTTTTCGCTTTTGATGATACAACTGGCGACTTGCATCCTTAGGATATACCATATACCCTACACCAATATTAATCTCCAACAGTTTTATTGGATCCTTCTTGTCGTTCTTGCTTTTTTTTCGCACCTGATAAAATTTTGATTGCGAATTTGGTCTTGGTCATGCTGGCATGGCAGGCTGACGGTGACGTTGAAGCTGCTTACGTGTGCATGTATGTATCATCACACAATCCCAGTCACACATCCATTCGTCACATTGATGACGTAGCGAATAAATCTCTTTCTTCTTCTTGACTAATACCTATGGCTAGATTAAGACCTAACACCGACCCAACCAATCCGAACCGAACCAGCGTACGAATTACTCGATAGATAGATAGATAGATAGATGCTACAGCGAATACCGGAACCCCTTATTCTCGAGCTCCGTCTGGTCGTGCATGCCGGCTTCCACGGCCGCCTTCTCGTCGATGGCGCCCGCGGCGTCCCGCGCGACGTTCTCCCGCCACATGTAGATGTATAGCGCGATTATGCAGAGCAGCTTCGCCGTGTAGCCTACTAGCATTGCTATGTAGGCGCTGCGGTAGTGTGCTGTTGTGAAGCACGGGTTAGAGATATGTATATAGATATAGAGAGGGGAGGGGGATGGAATAGAGAGGTATAGACTTACGGGCTTCGCGTTGGAGGAAGGTTTGGGGTCCGATGATGCTGTTGGGGGTTTGTTAACGATTTGCGTTTTGAAGATGGAGAGGAGGAGGGGGGATGGAAGGGGGGATAGTAGTTAGATAGGGGGTACAACGTACTTGCCGACGCAATACCCTACGAAGAGGATAGTAGACGTCAACTGCTTCTTCGTCGAGCCCGCGATGTTGGAAGATATCATCGTCAACGACATGCTGAAGCCCAGACCTTGGAAGAAGCATAGCCATAATGCTACCAGGCGACCCCACTGTTCATTGAAGATACGTTAGTTCCATTTGTCTCGATCTCGTTTCGATGATCACTAGACTTCACCATGTCTAATGTCTATTGACGTAGAGCTCTAAAGCATGGATATAAGTAGAAACGCACCTTGTTCTCATCCGGCAGTTTCACGAGCAGCGCAGAGCCGACGATGCAGATCGTGTTGGCGGTGATCATGGTCGGACAGCGGGTGCCGCGCGGCCACTTGGTGCAGATGACGCCGCCGAGGAGAAGGGATAGGAATTGCACTGCGCCGCCCGGGATCTGCAGGTACTGCGTGCCCAGGGTGTCGAAGCCGAAACTCGCGATGATGGCGCTTGTGAAGCTCGTGATGGCTGCGTTGGGAATTTGGGCTGCTACGGCCATTGTGAAGAGGATCCAGGTTTCTGGGAGAGTTGAGGGTTTCATATTAGTTTTTGATTTGACTAACTATCTCTCTCATATTTTGGGGGTGTTGCTCAGAGCTTTGAAGCAGATGCAGTAGTATCGTTGGGACTTACTTGGGTCCTGGATACATTGGATAGCCTGGTATTTCTTGAAGTGCTGATTCTTCACTCCTGTTCGATTACTCGCCACCTAAAATGATTTTATTAGTCTGGACATTCATTTCTTACGCAGACTGTACATCGAATACACCACGCAGACCAAATAGGGTTAAATAAAATTGCAAGGCAACTTACACGTCCTGTGGCGATCGTTCGTTCTCGCTGGTTCAGAAATCGTGCTGTGGCAGGAACATCGGGCAATACGAAGAGACTGACAATGCCCGTGCTCAGGCTTATAGCGCCGAAGATGAGGAAGACGTACATCCACCTGGCCAACCCGGTCGTGATGTGGCCGACAGCATAACCGATCAAGCCTCCGAACATCGTGGCTAAGCCGTTGGTGCAATAATACGCTTCGAGACGTAAGGGTTGCTCATCGGTCTTGTACCAGATGGACATGATTAAGACAAAGGCAGGGTTGACCTGCTCTGGTTAGTTTCATATTATTCCGTTTGATCCGACGACGAGAAGCTCATACCGTAGCCTCTGTGAATCCTAGGAAGAAACGATTTGTCGCGATACCGGCAAATGATTTGCATGCTGGAGTCTGAGTCGATTAATGTTAGTCTCGGATCATACGGATATCTAGATATATCGGCCAGGTTCCCGGTAAAGAGAGAATAGGACAACGCTCGAAGCTAGAACGCTTAGACTCGACCGAAGAGATGGGTTTCTGCTCACGGTCAAGACAATAGCTCCCCAGATAATCACCGTAGCGGAGACGACACGACCGACTGGAAGTCTCTGCATCAGGTATCCAGAAGGGAGTTGGCCGGCCAGGTAGCCAAAGTAGAATATCGAGCCTAGGACTCATGGTCAACTCGGTAATGAGACACATTCGAAGAACAATCACATACCCAGCCATGAAAAATCCTGTCCATGGAGATGTGTTCCTTGCTGAAGCCCATAGGCATTGGCGAAGTTGATGGCGTTCTTGTCGAGATATTGGAGAAAGTATATGACGAAGAGGAGGGGTACGATGTGATAGTCGATCTTGCGAACAACCTTTTTGATCTCGGCCTCCGTCGCATCGACTTCGCCTTCCGCCTTGAAGAACTCATAATTCTCATCCAGATCCTGGGAAACCGAAGTGATCTGGTCGGATGAGTAGGAGCCCTTTGCCTCCTCGGCCCCGTCTGGAGGGTAACGCGACGCCATCCTGTCAATTGGATAGACAACTGACTTTTACGCGGCAATAACAACGGGGTACGAAGGATGAGGGGTACGGTTCATGAGGAGATATTGGAGTTATATATATTCACCGCTCAACCCTACGAAACGGATCACTAGGATATGAGGCTCCGGGGGAACAAAAGACAATAGCTTCCCTAGAAACCCTGATAGTTACTACTATACATACGATTCCGAGAATCTGCAGATTCTTCGTATCCACACCGCAAGCATCTCAACAGAGCTTACTACCAAAGAGCTCGAGCACATCATCGGTTCATTAGACCAGAACAGGGGAAAGGCTCGTAGACTCGACTCGGGACCTGGTTACTGGACTCGTTGCACTGTCCATAATCGCCTTTTTGCCCCGACGATGTGACCGAAGTGGGCCATGGAAACCGACCGTTCCAGGGGACGCGACTGGGTATGGAGTTATGAACATGCGAGAGCTGGGCGGGATAACCAACGAGAGTGGACGGAGAGGGATGGCATCATCGACGGCGAATTTTAGGTGATTAGACCCGCACGTGGCCAGAATGCGAGGATGAGAAGTACGGTACCCAGCCTTAACCTAAACGGCTAGTTTAGTGGTTAGAAAAGACGAAAAGACGGGTTTCTTTCAATCGCAATGTGGGATTTAGATAATAGTTAAGATGAGAGACGTAATAGCTTAAATACTAAGCATATGTCGCGGATGCTTTATAGGTGGTGAAAGAAGCAGAGCAAAAGACGTCAATTTGTATACATACGTGTTTGCGACCAGTTCCTACCGCTTGCTGGGCAGCATTTAATCTAATCTAATCTAGATACTTAGCTTATAAAGCTAACCAGCTCCTCGTAGGAGGAAAAGGCGGGGGAAGAGCAGATCTCACCGTCTAGTCTAGGTAGTATCCCGCCCCCTGTAAAGAATGCGTATACGTATAGTACTGTGCACCTTTCGGGTTTTCGGTGTAACTACCTAACCTAGGTAGTTTCAAGAATTGTCCACGCGCCTGTTGGGTGCGATATAGAGTATATAAGTAAGATAGTTCTAGTGAATGAAACATGCGCATGCCTCTGTGTTCTCTCTGTTGCCCTCCTAGGTGGATGAGGGTATGATAAAAAAAGATTTAGACACTTGGTAGGTAGCTCGCCACAAGATCAAGGTCTCTCTGGGTTTAGAAAAGGACAGACAGAGGCAATGAGTGTATGCGCCTCCCGTCTATTCGCTGGTTCTATATGCCCTTCCCAGTGTGAAGGCTTGATAACCGAGGAAACAAGTGCAGGAGGACATAATAATATAAATACATCATACTTCGTTAGTCTTGAGAAGGAGACTCATGTCACTCGACTCTTCAGGAGAACTTACCTAGGTAATGGCATGCTGACAATACCAAGTGGAATGAGGAAACACCTGACTAAGCACTTAGGGATTGTCAAGGGCCGGGGTGTCTAGGTATGACGTTGCGTGTTATATGTATTTGTAGTCGGATGAGGCTGAAAATGGATATGAGAGCCGGCCGGTTATCAAATAAAGCGATATCCGAGTGAATTTGGTCTCATGTCTTTAGGGGATTTGACATGAATCTCAAACCATGATGTCGCATGATTGTAAGGTGGTCAATTAGACCTTGTAGGCTCTGTGAATCACATGAAGGCATTTCCTACGCGACTGCTCCTAGTCTTGTAGTTGTCATCTGACGCTCGAATTGCTTGAATTTGAAGTCGGGGTTCGGGTCTCGAAATAATCAAAACTTTCCCAATAGTTAGTTAGGCTTTTCCAATGAGATTGCCTATCTATCCGCTGACAAGAGTATTTAAGACTCTCGGGCCTCCATAATGAAGCGACCTAAATATAAAACTTCATGAGACTGGAGTAAGTTGTTGTAGAATTGCTTCAAATGTAAGTCCTATGTATTGGATAGATTAAGATTTAGAAGAGATTGGCAACTGAACCAGCACATCGGCAACCCGTTTTAGTTCATGCTCAGCCACCTTAAGCGCACTGCTAAAAACGTCATATTATTATCATTTGACTCGCCGAGTTTGTCTTAAGAGGCAGGATTAAGTTAGAGTAATCAAGTTGATACGCTAGCGACCTTCTAGAAAACTTCTAGCGCATTTTATTGACAAGCTCCTGGAACATCTGATACCAAGACGCATGGGACTATTTAACTACTTACATAGGAGGCATATAATTACCGTTTAGGTAGGTAAGTTAACTATTTACTACCTCTGAAGTACAGTAGATTTACGTACCTACATCGATCGATGGCATAGCTTCTACCACAGCACAACAGTCTTCCTCGTCAACTCAACCTCAATACTTAATCTAGTCTTAGGCTTAGCAACGTAAGTACTTGATTGATATGGATGACTGTATCGTTGACGTAGAGTATATTAGATCCATTTATCTGATCTACACCACGTGCTCATAAGTCCTATCTAATACCCTAGCCTGTCTCCCTCTCTCTCCGTGTTATACATTGATTACATACACTACAAGAGACTAGGAACCGCTTCCCTCAATACCCACCAATCGTCAACCTAGTGTAGTATACTGTGTATGTCTGATACCCGTAATGGCGGGTAGTGCTCCGTCCGGTAGGATGGCCGGATATAGCAAAAGGTTGTGGAAACAGAAAACTTCCACTCTTCTTCTACATACGACAGTGTACGTTGAAATCCACGGCCGAGTCTCGGTGTCTTTCCATCGCTGGCCGAATCCTTCTCGCTAATAATAATCTTAAATCCAGCCCCTAGTCGCAGATGCCGGGAGGGAGGCGAAAAAGGTTGGGTGTGGCGCCGGTCTACGGGGTGACCGTCGACAGAGATGGGGATTGCTGGCGCGAGCCCACGGGCCGAGTGAGCGAGGGTTGAGTCAAAGCTGTTCCGGCTATGCTTGCTCCTTCAAGCCAGCGCGATGGCTTGCCTGGGCGTCAAAATCACGCAACGCAAGGACGACATGATATGCATTGTTGATCTGGTTTTTGCTTTGATTTACTCATACACCCGTCGACGAGCATTTTCTCGACTGTTTTGTTTTTCCCGCCGCTGACAAATCCCCCGAATTTTCCCCAATTCACATCCGAAATTTCAGCCGAGGATAGGCGTGGGTGTTTGGCTGTCATATATAGCATGGCATAACAAGACATGGCATGGCCGTGCGGGATCTGACTCGCCTCCGGCACAGCGGTAACTTCATGCGATTTACAGTGGGTGGTATATTCCGAGACGATGTGACATGACATACATATCATTGCAGATCTGCGGTACGGGTGGGAACCCCATGATTGGTTCATGTCAGCAACATGAATATGTAGGTAGTAGAATTGCTGCTTATTCGCAGCTTTGACAGTTTCTAGAAGCTGTGGAAACAACCTGGAATCGAAGTAATCACCATCATTAATTAAAACCTAGTGCACTATTGTAATTACTGACTAAGGTACTGCCTGCCCGGAGTTAGCGGATACGGGGTGCTGTTCCAGTTGAAGTTAGGGCATGTGCTGAAGCCAACCATGCCTACGTCACCCAGGATAAATGATCGCTGTATTCGGCTCTAGAAGCCCGCTGACAGCCCGCTAAATTGGCTTCGAAGCCACGGATCAGAACCCGCGGGTCCTTAGCGTGCAGCACTTGAACCATTCCCCTGGTCACCCAGCCTTATGGAACCTGCCTCAACTGCGCTACACTACCTAGGTCCCTACCCTGGTCTGAACTGCTGACAACCCTAACTGGCATGACCCTTGATCTTGGTGTTTTCCAGCCAAAAGTGGCCTTACCACCTCTCACCATCACGAAACCTAGAAACACTATCTATATCTCGTTTTGGCCCCCTCCAGCGTACGGTTTCCATATCAGGAAATTTTAGACTTGCACAACATTCCAGTTGTGAGCCGCTTCTTTGGTTCGGCCTGCGGTGCTGCCGCTTAGTTGAATGACTTCTACTACTTCGAATCACCAATATTTACACAGCTTTTTTATGCTAGAATCCCTCGCTAACCATGGAATTATGGAGACCGTCCGTGTCTATTCTCGTTCCTCAGCCTCCCTCATGGCGTGTCGAAAGACGACTGCTCTGCTTCTATCCCCTCTCATTTCATCGTTCCTCTTCATGTCAAAGAACAGGTCATGGCGCGAAAGCCCTAGTCAAGATGCTAATTTGATAACCACGACTGGCCGGGTTTAACCATCATCGTCAGCATCACAGCCACGGGGTCAACTTATCTGGATGAAGCTTCGTAGCCATGTCGAATCTGTTGTTAAGTCAAGTCAGATCCAAAAATGCATCAATTACACCCGGCTCGCTATACCTTTCCAGGTGTAGGCGCACGACCACGATCATTCATTCCTCCGAGGTCGTCGAATATATATATCTTGGTTTTCGCAGACTTTATTAGAAAAGCCCCCGTTCGTAGGCAAGCCGGACTCTCATATCTGTTTACTTATATATCATAATTTCCTCCTTTGTCGAGTGATCGCCACATCTAGGCCACCAACGTAGTAGTCTCATCTTCAAACACTACAGTCGTGCATATCGAGGTTATTTTGATCACACGTTGTACGAAGAAGGCTCGGTATCGCATAAGCCCTTTGACTCAATATTCCTCATTATTCCCGAATTTTCTTCCTTATACTATCGTCGGTACGACCTAGGTGGCGTATCGTCCCCCGGGGGCTTCCGAGCTCATCTCAGATTAAGGGATATAAGAGGGACGCAACACTCGCAGGAGTGACGATGAGAAAAGGGGACATCAATTGCTTCAGAAGTCTGGTATCAGCGAATATACTCTCGAGGTATGAACCTTCTAAACGGTGTTCTCCGGACAACAGGGGACTAACTCACTCTAAAGATCAGTTGACTGAACGGAAATTGTCATTCCCGGACATCCAACACGGACTTACGAAGAGAAGCTCGGCAGTGCTCTTATGATCATGCATTCAAGCAGCCGAAGCTCCCGGGGAAGCAGAAATCAAGTACGTAAGAGGTTTTCATCATCATCATTGTTGTCATTCCTCGCGTATTGGTCACCGCCATGATACCTGCCGCTCACCCAGTGGTCAAGTCAGCCAAGTGCTTATACTGATTATGTCGGCAGCGCTCCGTGAGGCAGATGGTCGAGTCGTTGCAGAATCATACGGTCAACACATTAACCGAACTGCGCCGGATCGAACGGGTCGCGACAGCTTGCGAGAGCGAGGACGAGTTGCAAGCCTTTCAAGAACCCTTGGCATCAGCATGGGAATACTACGTGAACAGCAACCAGATGTTGCTAGAGCTGAGAGGCTTGACGCGCAATTACCCCATCTCGAGTTCCTTGATTGAGGAAGCTCGCAACTTGGTTCGTGATGACCTAGATTCCAACCGAAGCTGGAACTTGGCGTGGCTGTGCCTAGTCAAAATCCGTGACGCGTATGTTGAACCCTGTTTCATACACCATCTCTCACTTAACGTGTTCATGCCTCATTTCCATATCCACATACTAAGCCTACAGTTACTGACATGTGGGTGAATAGAGGGTTGATATTGACGTGCGCGCAAAACGAGGCCCAGAAACCGGAGATGTGGGGTGGCCGATTTCCTTCCCCTGAGGAAGCAGAGCAACTCACTCGGTGTTTCGTGTATGAGTGGACTCAAGCTGTTGACACGATGCTTCGACATTGGCGTACGGCCCCCATTTGGTATTGAAGATATTAGGGCCGTCACATTGAGATTATTCTCAGCCAGTGGGACTTTGTTCAATGAGATCAGCAAGGATGGATGATGCAGATATGATGCATGACGATTGTACGATATTAACTCACTGTTGTTTAAAACACAAAGGTTTTTTGTATGTTTGAAAGACATAGCTATATATCTGTTTCATTGTGTTATAGACTTTTGTTTCATTTCAGCATTAAAAAAAATCATAGTGAAAAAAACAAACAATCTCACTTTGCCTAGTGCTACGACATATCAGATGGATGGTTCTGATTAAGAGAACTGTGGTAATTCTGAATTATGAAGGGATAAAGTGTTTATTCCTGTTGTTTATATCAGTGCAAGATACCGTATAATGATTGGCACGTAGTGCGAGTCGACACAGACCAGCAGTCTCTCAGCAACAGAATGTACCTTGATTTCGAATTTCGACCTTTTTTTTATTCATTGAGCAAACTAAACCACAATCATTCCTCCTATGTCATCTCCATGGGATGCAACAAGCATGCGCCAGCCACCTCATAATTTTCGATTCTTGTTGTTTTGATCCTTCTCATCGTACACTCATCGTCTTGACAATATCAAACGATGGCTAGTCCCGGTAATCCTGAATCCGACACCCTGCAGAAGCAGAGCCAAAATCAGTCCGAAGCCGATGTCTACGACCTCGATGACCCATATCTAATGGCTAAAATGCTCAGCCGACGACCAAAAGTAACAGGTATCATTACCTGTCGCTTCTCCGCCATACCTCTCAACGAGCCCGGCTCGTTCTCTACCAACATCGGACAATACGGCCATATAATCCACGAGAGCAAAGATAAACTCATCATGCGAGTCCCGCCGCAGAATATCGACCTCATAAATTACATACGGCAGGCCTGGGTCTCGAAGTACATGACGCCCTTCACCGAGTGCAGATTCACGTTCGACCTGCCGAGGCGGGATGGAACGACCACTATCATCATTCAGCGCCTTCTTGCCAAGGTTAATAAGAACACCGAGAACTCCATAGCGAGCGAGGCGAAGGACGACCCAGTCACCACGGTGAACGACGCTTCCGGTACGGATGATAGAGCGGCAGTGCCGGTTCCCGAGCTATCGGTCACCGGGGAAAAAGATAGTGTGCCTCGCACGATACGGCGAGTATGTGAATATTAAGGACCCTTGCATTTCCGTGAGTTGGGGCGATTACTGATTGATTACGTGCGCAGCGTCGAGCTCTATCGCTTCCCTTATCTGATGTCCTGGCCGAGCTAGGCGAATGTCCTTGGCATCCTCCGCAATTACTATCATGAGATGAAATTAAACCAACGACGCAATAACGAACGAAGTCTTATCTTCTGGGCGATGATGATTCCGTTGGATTCAGAAGTGAGTCTTGTTTGACGGGTCGATGCATTGGATCAAGAGTACAAGGGAGCATTCACAATACTGCCTGCTACCTAGGTAGGTTCGGCACTTACGATGATAAATATGTAGATGAACCACGATTGGGATGAAACTTGGAAGTTGAGACGGATCTTGGGATCATCGCTCATTACAAGATAATAAAGTGATGGAACATCTTGAACAGAGCAAATCTATATGCCATATATGTGAAGGTGATGGTGACTAAATCCGAGTATTACCGTACTACTTATAAGGTAAGGTCGTAGTAAGAAGTAGTTATCTGATGATTGATGATTAAAGCCCTCGGTCCTCTCTCGGCATTAGGTACCCCTCTATACTTTAGCGCATGTACCTTATTTCTGCCCCTCACCCCTCCCCCTCCATTAACCCCACGAAAAGTCCGGGTGGAGACGGCTCAGTAGAGATAATAGAGACACGGCTTAACGGCTTAACAGACGGAAGGAAAGTCAAGTTCACTGACGCTAATCTGGGGAGATAACTCCAACGTATTTATTAATTAATGCCTATTACCTGTTACTATCTACGTTAGGTAGGTACCCCCTCCTATCCGGTAGCTTGTACTATATATCTATGTACGTACTCACCTTTGCACATTACTTAAGTAATTACCTTTGTTAGACCTAACCGGTTAGTTGCCATTGGATAGATATCGCCTCTATCACACTCGGCACCAGACCAAATCCCGAGTATTACACAGAGCACGCGCGCAACAGCCGGAAATAATAAACGAACGAACCAAAACAACCCTCCTTTTCTCGTGATTCGCCGATGTCTCCGGAACAGCCCATCCACCACGGCTCCCTCGAGCACATCCTGCCGCCAAGCTGGAAGGCCCAGATCACGGCTTGGCTGGCCGAAGACACGCCCTCGTACGACTACGCGGGCTACGTCGTCGGGGAGAAAGAACACACGGCCACGCTCTGGGGGAAGAGCGCGGGCATCATAGCCGGGGTGCCGTTCTTCAATGAGATCTTCAAGCAGTGCGGGTGCGCCGTCGAGTGGCACGCCGCGGAAGGCAGCTACATCGAGCGCGCCAAGGACGGCTCCAGCAAGTTCAAGGTCGCCACCGTCACGGGCCCCGTGCGCGGCCTGCTCCTGGCCGAGCGCGTGGGCTTGAACTTGCTCGCGCGCTGCTCCGGCATCGCCACCGCCAGCCGTAGCTTACTCCTGAGCCTGCGCAGCGCCGGGTACCGCGGCATCTTGGCCGGAACCCGCAAGACGACGCCGGGGTTCCGCCTCGTCGAGAAATACGGCATGCTCGTCGGCGGCGCCGACACGCACCGCATGGACCTGAGCTCCATGATCATGCTGAAAGACAACCACGTCTGGAGCCGCGGGAGCATCACCGAGGCGGTGCAAGCCGCGAAGCTCGTGGGCGGGTTCGCCCTCAAGGTCGAGGTCGAGGTGCAGAACGAGGATGAAGCCGACGAGGCCATCCGCGCCGGCGCCGACGTCGTCATGCTCGATAACTTCACGGGGGAGGGCGTCAAGATCGCTGCCAAGAGCCTGAGGGAGAAGTGGAAGGGGAAGAGGGAGTTCCTGATCGAGATCAGCGGTGGCTTACGCGAAGACAACGTGTTCGATTATGCGAATAACGGTGAGTTTTTCTTTTTCTTTTCTCTTCTCTTCTCTCGCCCACACCCAAGGCCTGCCTGTGCTCCTCATTCGCTTGTGTGCTTGTGTATAGGTTGAATTCAACCCCCAGCGCTGACCACCCTCGCTCTCTCCTTCTTCTAGATATCGACATCATCTCCACGAGCTCTATCCACCAGGGCACACCGCACGTGGACTTTTCGCTCAAGATTAATCAAGGATGAGCACCGGTGCCCGAGTGGTATAGGTGTGATTAATTGAGGATCTTAAAATCCGAGGGTGTTTATAGGTCGACGGGGGATATAACAACACGTCCGTTTGTCTATACACAACACTGTATTGTATTTTTTATTTTTTATTTTTAAAAAAAATCACGATTCGATCGAGCGGCGGGTAGGTAGATCCCGAGCTCCGAATCTGTAATCTACCGATATACGTTTTCTTTTTGACTTGTTGTTATTGCCGCTACTTACCTATTTGGCTGTCATCTTTCCGCCATCCGATCAAGCGCAGGTTGTTCTACCCAAGGCAGTAAAAAAGGAAAATAATTCGGTTAGGTCGATTGGGTCTAGACTAAGTAGGTAGGCGCGCACAGAGGCCGAGAAAAGTCCCGTCTGACTGCATATATACGTCCATATCCATACGTACAACAATTCCATATATATACGGAGGACGACCACTTATACCTACTTACTCTATATATATGCCGTTGTAAACGCCAATGCACGAGAATCAGTCGTGATTGAAGTGCGTTAAGCGCCGAGAGGAACATATGTATGTAGTACACATCGTGGGCCGTATATCGTGGCCGTGTATGGCTTGTGACTGATTGTGACTGCGGCACACTATTTGCCCGGCGACTATTGTTCCGCGTACCGGTCGTGCTCTCGGTATGGTCCAGGTCCAACACAAGTTAGTCCCACTCGTTGGGCTGAGATCCCCTTCAGGAACTAGGTGGATGGATGGATGGATGGATGGGCACCTGTTGTCAGTAGACTATGGGAATTTTGTTTATCCTTTCGTTATACCCGGCTTAAACGCATGGTTTGTAGAAATCGATTCATTATTTTATTTTATATATATTTTTATGTTTTTAGGTGCTTTGGTTTCTACCCCCGTCCGAACCCCCACGCTTTCCGCGTCTCGCTCGAGACGCACGTCAACTACCTAGCTCCCTGCTCTTTTACGGCCTACTTATACGTACTGACGTGGTGTAGGTAAGTATCTGCGGCGTACATATACCGGTACCAGCGTCTGCTGAGATGTGGTTCGATTAGGAAGGCCGTGGCCTGGTCTGGCCGGCTTTAATGAAGCTCGAAGTAGCTACGTAGATGTATCCGCTCAGCCGAGGCCTGTTCCCGTCACGTACATATGTATGTTGGTTGGGAAGTATGTATGTATGTGTCTACCTGGCTTGTCATACTCTATATGCCTGCTTTGTATAGGGAACATGCTTGTAGGTTAAGGGGAAGGGGGAGGGATAGAGGGAGGCCCATACATACAGTACATACATAGGTTTTTCATGCGGTGCGGATTCGTGTTCGTGGGCTTGATGGATGGGGAAAATGGCCCGGATCATGCATGCATGCAGGTGGACGTGGCTTGCAGCTAACAAGCGGAAGGAAAACATCAACACTGCAGTCTAGGAGAATGGATCCTTAACTATTATTGGTTCTTTTGCGCCTGAGATCCTGTTGTTGTTACTCTAGTATGCGTGTTGGGACGTCCAAAGTCCTCGGTGTAAGTGTCCTCATGCAAGTGAAGCGAAAGGAAGGGGTATAAGTGAGGTGAATCTAAAGATACGAGCGAGCGAGCTTGGGACTCAGTGGCATACGTGACTTGTGGCGAGCGTGGGGAGTGAGGATTGATAATTCCATTGTCAGCTGTGTATTCTTCTAACAAACATGTAGGTCTAGACATAGCGAGCAAGTAGTTGTAATAGGTGTGTCTAGCTATTGCCACTATCTTATATCGGCCTGGTCACAGGACTTTGGACTTAGGAGGGTTGACGATTGGTTAACCATCACCATGGTCATCACACCATGTGAAACATGCTCACAGGTTATCATCAATAGAACTCTTATAAGGAGCTTTCGGAAGTACTGGCTATCTACGTGATGCTTGAGATAATGCAACAAGAGAACCTTGAGTTCTTGGTATCATGTACGTTGACATGTTCAGGGTATAATGCATAATTTGTTATTCTCGTAGTTAACGACAGAGCGGTTGTCATCATCCTTACCTAGTAGTAAATACCTAGATGTACGGATAGATGACAGATAACGGTCAAGAGGCTGAGAGATGTGACGCTTGATGCATCCTCATGCAGTGCGGGCTGATGTGATGGCGTCTAGAGCCCAAAACAATACAGCAGATTATTGGTTCTCGGGGTCTGTAGACTTGTAACTAAGGCGTGGCGCGTGTCAGACTGAACAAGGTCATCCGCAGAGGCAAAAGGTATGCCCGTTCGATGATGTATGGGTGGCAGGTTTAGGGGGTGGAGGTAGGTAAGGCATGTGTATGTGCCGAGTGGGAAAAGGCGGGTGGTAGACCTGATCCAGAGCAGGCTAGGCCGAAGCAACCGAATGATCGTCCCCCTCCAATGAGGACGGATAGAGCTGCTGTCAAGAAAGAAGTCGTCGTGCGGAGAGCCCGCAGGACGCAGGAGAAGGTGGGAACACCTTAACGGCGTCTTATTTGCAGAAGAAATTCGCCACCTTGGCATATACCATTATGCCCGTTGGATGGGTCTGTCTACCCGGTCTTGGATAGTCTATTGGTCTTCGTCTTGGCGGGGCTTCCTTGCTGTGGTGAAGACTCTGTTGAGTTCAAGTTAGTGAGTAATAGGCTACTACTACGTAGGTGGAGGGGGCGCCGTGAAAAGGAAAAGGAGTAAGCTAGTAAAAACATGGCCAAGTGAGGAGAGGCGTTTCTTACAGTGTAGTATAGGGTTTTTTGGACTCGGCATGAAGGTCGCTGAAGAACGATGGTGCTATGGCGTCGAATTGTTCCCGTGTCCATCCACAGTTCGTGAATAAGAGCCCGCAGTGATTTTCTATTTTTTGAAGCTATTAGTTGAATGTTCAAAAGGGGGAGAATACGAGGCCGGCGGGCATACCAAAGTGATCGTTGGAAATGGTATTCATCAGTGTTTGTCGAGTTTGTAGCTTTTCATCCTGAGCCCAGTCCCCTATTGGTAGAATCTCGATCCGCTGGGCTATGTTCTCGAAGCCGGCGTCGACAAGCCAGACGGGGCCGTTAGGTGAGGGAGTGAAGTCGATGTTGTTGCGCTTGCTTAGATCGCGCCACAAGTTCAGGAACTTGGGGCATAGTTCGGTATCGCCGAGATTACCCTCGAAGTCGAAGATCTGGATGGCCATCTCGGTCCATTCAAGGAGGCCGCCCGGCTTGAGCTTTTCGTAAGCCTGCTTGAACAAGGCCGGCCAGTCAGTGACGCCACCCGCTAGACCGCGGATGTGCAGGAAGTCTATCGAATCCGTAGGCGTGGGCCAAGGATTCTCGACGTTTCCGATGGTGAACTTCACGTTAGGAGGGACGGCGTTTGTCTTTTGGATCTTGGATATGTCGATGCCGAGAATATCAGCCTGTGGGTATCTGACTGCCATCTCCAGGGGCCACAAGCCCGTCCCGGTCCCAAGATCTATGATGGTTTTGACATTTAAGGGGATCCGCGTAGCTGTCAGGGCACCGTTTAAACAGTGTCTGAATAGCTTGTGATGAAGTTCCATGCGCTGCTGTTCCTTCTCGTCGAAAGGCACGAATATCCTACCGGAGTAGTGATATTTGTGACCGAAAGCCTCGATATACGGCTCCTCTTCCGCCGAAGTCGCCTTCGAGGCGGAATCGCTTCCACCTTTCGAGGCAGATGATTTCTGCAAGCGTGAGCGTTTAGGGTGTGTGGTCATTGCTTCGATAGAAATATACTCACTTTTTGCCGAGAGGCCATCTTCGTTGCCGTCTATTTCTATCTTGTATACAATTATGGGTATAGTTAATGATAACTCAACGTTAAAACCCGGCCAAGAGGTCTAGCTCAATAGGTATTTTTTTCTCTTCTCCCCTTTTGGGTGGGGATTTATATGTATCAAATCGGATATGAAAACATGGGGGATGCTGACCACTACTCCATGGCCTGGCGGTGTTGAGTCTAGCCGAGTAGTGTTGAAGCGTATCGAAGCGTGTTAAGTGTGGTTGAAAGGTCCCGCCCTTCGCTCCGTTGACATTCGCCCTGACCCGCCAATTCAAGCATTGGTTGCCCAGTAAGACTTTAAGAGAAACAAGCCGAGAGACAGAGGGTGCCATTCAGGGGATCCTCTTTAAGCGAGGGTGATCTCTCCAGAAATGAGGCCGACTTGCCTACCACGGCGACTGGGTCCGAGTCTTACTTGCGTGTGAATTTCTGCAAGAAGGGATAGCCCTATGCCTCGGCGCCGAACATGTTCTGTATGTATGCAGGTTTATTCCTCACTTTCTATGCAGGTGCAACTGTATTATATCGTAATGGGATAGTAGCAACGGTAGCAGTAAATAATGGGTGTGTAAGGCAGGCTGTATCAGTGTGCGTGCTCAGCTCGTAGGGAAATCTGCGACCAACCGTCGGCAATGTACTTCTTCTTCTCTATGAGACAGGAAAATAATTCAAAATAGTAATATAGCGATCATGATAATAATAGCCGGAGGGTCCCCAGTATCCATATTGGGCAGAATCGGATCCTCTCTTGGTTATGGCCCGCGATGTGCGCAACCGTAGTCGCACACACCACGAGACAGAGGGCTCTCGGTGACGGACCAACGAGCGCTCGGTGATTGGACTCGTCCTGCGGGCAGATGACGGATCCTTCCTGCGACGGCACCAACCGTGCATTTACTGTTTTTGCGGCTGCGAAGCACTCTGCGCATCCTACCATTCTCCTGCCACGCTATGTTACCAGCGTAGTATCCTTGAGGGGGCAGGGCACAAAATGAACAACGGCATGTACCGCGAGGGTCATGACACTATGTGGACAATGTATGGTCGATCAACCTTGTTCATGGTTAGCCTTCTTACTCTTCATCTACCATCAACGGTGCCAAGACGAGTCCCGTTTGTCTCAGGGCAATTCTCAGCTAAAGGCTATGTATTTAACTTAGTGTCTTCTGTAGTCGCCGCCACTACTGCTACCGCTAGGCACCGATGTACTTGACTAAGATGGGTTTTGTGGTTCGTTCGTCACGACGAGACAAAGCTTGGCCTACACAGAATCGAGTTAGATTAAGCCCTACAGTAATAGTGGTGTGGTCCCTTTTTTCCTGTTCCCGCACGTGTGCAGATGCCAGGTTAGCTAGAATAAATCGGCTATGCGCCGAAATACTGTACACTAAATTGAGCCTATCATATGCTCATCCCTTTGGCCCGTATCCTTTTCTCCATGTTTCCCCCCGTTTATTAATTTGTCAAACAGTATAAGTTTGATAGCAAATACAATTCTATCTAGTATAACATAGGTAGGTAAGACTAGGTTATAATTCCGCCTTTAGAGCAATACGACCGTCAAGACCTCCGTGTTACCTGAAAGAGTGGATGGAAACAAGCCGGTAACAATTGTTACAGGCTGACCTTAGCGGGAGATTAGGAATGCTACCGTAGTATTCCATGCGCACGTCTCGCGTACACTACACTATCTCTAGTGTAGCTGCTTCACCTAACCTTGACCCTGCAGCTTCATTGCCGGCAACTCGCTGACACAAATGTCAGCAACGCGAGATAATTAACAAACAACTTATGTATACATGGGGGAAAAAGGAGATAACCAAGTACACTAGAGACGGGTCTCTGTTATAGACAAATAGGCCACATATTACTCTGAATGGGTCCAAGCTGCGGTCATCTCTCGGTGCAAATAAGCCGAAACTTTCCTACACTAAGGGCATATCGCCCCCGGCATTTATTTCTAGCACGGAACCGAGTCATTCCCATCCTAGTCTCGGCCCGCTCTACACTACAGTACAGTGCTTTACGGGGATACATAAATTGTTTGTCCGGCATGTTTAGACGACGATTGAGGCAGATGTTAGGTTAGATAGTAAGCGCTGCTATGTGATCTACGTACCTTATAAGTAGGTAATGGTGGACCTCCTCGGCAAGTAACCTTAGTTGTGTTCGTATAGATGAGTAGACGTGGTCCAGGGCCGAGACAGAGATACAAGATACGGGAATAATGTCAGTACCTCTTTAGGAGCCGAGCTGGTAATGCATTGTTTATACGCAATATTCACAAATTCAACAGTAGTGTGTCTAGGGAGAAGATATAATATACCTGATATTCGCTCGAGACATGCAAGCTAGGGCGTTGATATGCATAAATAAGCTATCATATAGTATCACAAGGTCAAGGTCAAGGTCAAGGTCAAGGGTAGATCAAACAGATGATGGGATGATCAGATCTCGAAGGATGGACCAGCGTATTGTTACACATTCAATATTTAATATTTCTGCACGACATCCGGCACTGATATTCATTATATTTACATAGTATTCAAGTGAGGGCTGAAGCCTGCATTACCCCCCCGTAACTGTGATGCGACCTACCGACCTAATATTCAACCCTAATGCATCTACCTAACTCAATGCATAGTAAATCGTTTTATTTTTATTCCTGCACACAACGCAATGCTACATTAAGCATGCAGTGCGGCAGAAGCTAAGACATTTTCATGGCTAGAGCTAGGCTAGGCACTGCCGGTGTTGTCGTCGTCATCTATTGATTGTCGCTACTGAATTATCAGTCGTTTTTTCTTCCCTGATAGAGGGAGTTAAAGCCTACGAGAGCCACAATGTCAATGCCACGTTGATATCCCCAACTCCATCAATCAATGTTCCTTCATAATCTTTACGTCATGTGATACCTGAATTTTCTATACACTCGTCTATACGTGCAGCTGTGCCACATTCTGACTTGCGAAATAACACGCTATACGGGTGTGGGACACTTCGGAGACAAGGGAGGGAAGGATACGATGTCCAATCTACAAACTAGGTAACGGGTTGAGAGTGTTGGATAAGTAGGAGAGATTATCACAGGTTGGCCTAGCTACACGCATAGATAGGCTAGTTGTTTGACAAATCTACCCTCTATTCTGCTTCCATTTGCATTTATTTGTCTCTTCGACTATAGCGTAGACAGCGGGGGAGAAGCGGGGAGTAGTTGTGAGGAGGTGGGAGGTGGAGGTGGAGGTGGAGGTGAGTGAGTTCAAGCCTTACTTTCTCAATGCAGCGACCCTCCATTTCATCGGTGCTTTCTGGAATCTTGCAATGTCTGTCGATGTTTCATCGTAGGGCGGGGCGGGCATGATTTCTGCATAACGCATCACCCACATGATCTGCAATCACACGCAAATTCGTCATGATGGAGTTGGAGAAGCGGTCAAGACAATCAATCATAAAACGATATCGGAAAGGATTCAGCGACCTGGTCTTGCTCGAGGAATGTCCTGCCGAGAGTCTCAATACCGTAGCGATCGAGTATTGCCTAGCAATCGGTAGTTAATGAATAGACTAGCTTGATCCTAAGACTCCCAAGGGAGAGGGAGAGGTGTTGTCATCCACCAACGATAAGTTGGGTCTTGAATCTCTTGCCATATCACCAGCTTCAACGATCTTTCAATAGATCGTGCTCTTTTTGCGGATATACTTCGGGCACCGAGAGACGCTTGCCGCATATCCACGAGTGTGTGGACCGGTTGAAAACTGAAGAGCCACGTGCACTTTAGAACCATGGTTCTTCGCTGCGTGTCAAGTGCGGATGGGATATGGATTGTGGGCTCCCGCAACATGGAAGAGGGCTGAAGGAGTTCATCCACCCACACACCCCTCATGCGGGCATCCGAGGAGAGAGAGCTCTTCAAGGGTAAGTTCTCGCATAGGCAAATATTAACGCGGACCAGGGTCCGTCGAGGGGACATCGTTAAATCCAGGTTAGTGGGTGTCGACCTCGGAAGCGAACTTACACCAGGCTGCTATAAGGAGAGGCAGCTGGGTTATAACTTCCTACTCAGTATAATCTTGGCAAACCAATGGAGACATGAGACAGTCATTAGACATTGGTTCAATGAACACGGGCTTGACTATTGATTGGCAGGTATAGATCACGCTGCACAGGTATGAATGCCCAGCTCCACGTGTCAAGGCATCCAGGTTGTTACTTCGGAATTCAAGCAGGGGAACACTCCAACTCCTTGTAAACAGATGAGTCTATTTGAACACAGAGCCTGACTGTCGAGGTCATCTCGCTAAGCGCATACGGAAAGAATGTATTATTTCGGCCCACCCTACATCCATCGAGAGCTTCATCAAGACCAGGCTGAAGCTCTTCGACAGGACGATGCGATACGCAGAAATCCTCAACACCGTACCCTACTAACCGTACGGCCTACCTACCGCCCGACGCTGCTACTTCGTAATTGGCTTCGCGGAGCCCACCGGTCATTGCCCCGGCCAGCGAACGACACGTGCGCATGATTGTCGGCGTGGTGACTAGGAGGGATTTAAAATCCTTGAGAGTCTCGCCAAAAAGGGGGTCAAGGAGCAGCAGGCTAGGGCTGGCTTGCGCTTAAAGCGGCGTTGCACTACCTACCCTCACATGTCATATACTAACGACCTGCCAGTGCTGCTAAACGCGAAACTTGAGATTGTCGCGGCAGGTTTTTAGCGGTAAGAATCGTGAAGGCGCTCTGGACGATGAATGTGGTCTACCCTGTATCACACGAGTTGTGCGCAGTGGCCACTCTGAGTGATTTATCTTCTTTGGGGGCGCAATCTGCGGGTTTCCTAATTCTAAGCTTCCAGGGTCTACGTTTCACTTGAAAAATGAGTTTTTATATCTCAAAAGCCTTCAAAATTAGAAAACTGATTCTTATAGGAGTAGCTTGGGCTGGTAATCAAACAATCCTTGTTATCTTAGGCGGCATGATGAGTAGTGAATAAGGATCATGCCTGGAGAAATTTCTATCATTTGGAAGAGCCCACGTCATCGGGGAGAGTTTAGATTGCAAGAATGATGCGGTAATTTTGTTCTTTGATTTCTTTGATTGTATATGTCCAATCATATATCATAAACACATCTTATCCAAGAATGTTGCCAGCTATACATAGGATCCTAACCGTTTTTACTTATTTTTCCCCTTTTAATCAACGACCTTCATAAACTGGTTAGCAAAAGCCATCGACTGCACCTTGTTGCTTAGACTGCGCTGAGGCGCCGAGGCACGCTTGGCAGGGAGCGCGGGGAGCGATCCCGGTAGAGTGAAGCGCGGCTTGTTGAATGGGGCAGGGCGACTCGTAGTCCTCTTAGACTTGGACGGGTAAGTAGGCTTGTCAATACTGCCGTACGCACACTTGCCGCCTTTGAATGCAGATGTGGCAGCGGCCTTCCAGATTTCGGAAACGTCCTTGATGGTGGCTTCTGTCCAAAACAGTCTGCAGTCAGAGTACTCGGCCACGAATTGTGCGGGTGTGCCGTCCTCGAGGTGAGATCGGAGGATCTCGTCCTTGACATTCAGACTGGAGACTTGGTTGCGATCCAACACGTACGTGTCATAGGCGCTCAGCGTCTTGAGGATTGCCGAGTCGTTGGTGAACGCAATGGCTTCCTGGATATTGGCCAGAACGTCCTCGTATCCGTAGCTCTGCGAACCCTTGACACCACCCACGCCCTGGATTAGGCCCTCTTTCGAAGGTCGTCCGCCAAAGGCGATCGTCTTGACGCCAGCATCGTGGACCAGGAACTGCGAGAACAGCGTGCACGTAGACGCGCAGTAGCCGTCGAGCACGACAACAATGTTCTCGGGACCCGCGAAGGGCCGAGTGAAGTTGGCGCGGCTGCGGTAACCCGTGATGTCGGTGCCGAAGCCGTAGGTCGAGTTGATGGTATTTAGGGGGTCGTTAAAGTCCCATTGCATGACGTCCGTGAACTTATCGCCGAGGAACTCTTTCGGCCCAAATTTGTCCGCGTACGACGTGAAGTGCTTGTTCGACTCGTCGATGTCGTACCGCCAGTTGTACACCGACTCGTACTGGTAGATGATATCATCAGAAGCCGTGTCCGGGTTGAAGTTGGCTGAGTTGGTCGAGTAGACTTTCGAAACGGCATTAAAGCCCGGGTTCTCCCTCCAGCGGCCAAGACCCTCCTGAACAATGTCGGGGAAGAGTTGGCGGAAGAGATCGTAACCGGAAAAGATGTATCCTCCACCATTGGCCGATACATCGACGACAAGGTTCTTCTTTCCGGCCGCCTTGGCAGCCGCAAAGAAGTCCTGTGCAACGTGCTGGAACTCTACTGGGTCATCCGGCGCGAAAGAAAGGGCCACAAGCACAGCTGTATCGTCGAGGTCACCGTCAAGGTAGTAGCCGGAGATTATACCATCGCTGGAGACAATCACCGGCTCCGGATACCCGGGCACTCCAGTCGCGGCAGCAGCGGCAGGGGATGGCTCGGGAGTAGGGGAGGCTGCGCTTTTGGCGCTCTTGGCTCCGGGGGCAAACTTGTCGAAGTACGAAGGTCCGTCGACAACCCCAGACCAGTCTCCCTTTAGGCGAGCCAAGTTGTCGAGCTCCACGGACGTTCCATTGGCGAACTCGAGGGACGTAGTGGTGCCGGGCCACACATATCTGCGCCTCTGTTAGTACCCATATCCTCGATTACTTAAGACGCTGGAGTATATGTATACGAACCTAGTGCGACCACCGTTTTGGAAATAGCCAAAGGAAGCAACCTCGGCCTCGTAAGCCTTCTCGTAGAAAAGCGAGTTGTAAGCTGCGTCGGCGTCCTGGTTTCCAGAAACTGCGAAGACCCAATTGCTAAGGAATGTCTCGGCGTCCTCTCCATTGATCTTCGTCACAACGGACGCTGTGTCTGGAGAGGAGATCACGTCACTGTACACCTTGATCTCTGGGGTAGAGCCATCCGGCTTGTCACTGATGGAGACCAGCGCCCAAGGACGCTGCCATTCTATGGCATTCGTCAATACGTCTGGGTAGCTCACGAAGTGACCATCGTGAGCAGGGCCGAAGAGCTTAACATAGTAATCCTGCTGCCAGGCGTACTCGTTGGCATATTTGTCTGCCTTGATGTCGGCTTCGAGCTGAGCCAGGACACCCCAGATGTCATGAGGCGGGTAGAAGTAGTCCGCGGGGGGATTCTTCTTGAATGCCGTGTCGGACTGCCACTCGAGATAAGGCTTGTTCGACTCGATATATCGCAGTGCCCCCTCTTTGTCAATTGGGACAGAATTGAGGCAATCGTAGGCCACACTGGCTTGGACCGTGGGAGTAGCTGTGGCAGAGATCCCAGCTGCCCAAGCGGAGCTCACGACCGCACACGGCTCAGTGGCTGTTGCAGCAGAAGCCATGTTAATGGCTGCGGCGAACGCGGCCGCGCGAATAGCAGAGAACTTCATAGCTAGCGTCCCGAGGTGATTCTCTGTCTCCGACCAGAGCGACAAAGACGGAGTGAGGGAGGAGACATCGTAGGAGCGGCCACGACGCGTCTCGAAGTTTTTCTAGTTGTCTCTTTGCGCCTTCACCCAGCCAGAGCACGCATTTCGTCCGGATTAGGTAGGTGATTGCTTATCGCTACCATGCTTCCGTCTCCTTGGACTACATACAGTATGGTAATGTCATAGACCCATGCTCCTACTAGGACTATTATAATTGGTCATGATCCCGATTAGCATATTGGGTCTCCGTAGATCTGCCTAGGCACTGCTGGGATGCTTCATATTCATGCAGTGGCCTGCTAAGCTGCTCGACAGCGACCTGCCGGCACGACCATACGTAGTATAGAGATAATCCCTTATTCAGCAGCTCTCCCGCATAATATGGGACGAATATATGCAGGATAATTTATTAGATACTCAATATTTCGGCAGTAGACGAAGAAGATGCAACACGGATATGGAATCATCATGAAGGCTCATAAGTTGAGCTAAGGACGCTGTCTCATTTCTTTTCCGACCAAAACACCAGTGCCAAGGCGTGTTACTGTGCACTATAATCTCGTGTTATGCCGATCCCTTGGCAATTGCAATTGGCATCTGATAACTATGTATACGTTGTGGCAGAAGCTTGGGAGTTACTGCATAACGCTAGTTTCTCAGGCAGAGATATAACAAGGTCGATTCAATGACTTCTTGCAGCTCTCGGTGTAACTCGATGCTGTGAAGCGACGTCTAACAGCAATCAATTCCTCCAATTATGAGGTCGCATTAGTGGTTCATGGAGAGTCACGATAATGGATAAGCACCACACCGAAGGCCGATCGATGCTAGCATGCTGGGGAATCCTTGCTGCTCCAGAAAGGGGCTAACGTATGCGTACCCTTTCCCAGGAACCGCGGTGCGGCGCAGCACAGCGAAGCAGAACATAAACTTTTAGTTACGCTCTATTGTGTGTTGGCAGTTTATTTGGGGTGTCAAGAGAGAAGTTTAGTAATGCTGTCCGCACATAGAATCCGTCAATATATTACGTAGGCTTGCTCACTTTCCAATGCACGTGAGATTAGCTACCTGCCTGCCTACTCAGACTTACCTAGCCAAGTGTATATAGTGAGTTGGGTTCGATTCCTAACAGCGCTATTGGCATTCGCATTTGCTCTCTACTACGGGGGGGTTATATGAAATAGAAAGCCGTACCTCCTCGACTTAGCCCCAGTAAGAGCCGAAGCCCGTCTCGAGAGCGACGAGAGCCGCCTGGACCCCGACACGGCGCTGTATCAAACACCGGCGTTGGACCCAGAGCACGGCTACTTGAATGAACTGCCCGTATCGCTAGGCGTAGACGCGGCCGTCCCTGGCTTAGCGACTCCTCCCTTTAGGATCGGCGAGTTCTCGGCAGCGGGCACGGAGAGTTGGTTGACGAGATTGCCTACAGATGTCATGAGCCATCGTCGCCACATTATAGTGCTATAGCTATTGAAGCTTCCGGACCCAACTTAATCAGAGCCTCATAATTAGCCTCGGATTAGTCACAACTCTACAGCTATATAATATGTCGGAAGTCTAAAGTAACAGGCGTCTAGGTTCAGCCGAAAGCCTCTTGTAGTGTGGTAATAAATGTCCGCAAAGCTAGTTGCCCTCATAAACTCTAATAGAACATATGCATAAATAGCATTATATAAAGTCGCAGCAGAGTACGGATGGTCGTGCTGAACCATTATTCCTTTTACCCAAGTCGCCAACTTACACCTAGAGCATCTATAACCCCTTCACATCATCACGGGCTTTAGAGACGTATCCTTGGACTTTCTTTTACCTAGAAAGAAATTCCTGCAACATCCCTGTGAAACAACTACTAGCAGAATGAATCATATTTGGAGGCATTGCTTTAGTTGGCAGGCAATGCCAAAGCAACGACAGCATCGGGAGGTGTCCAGCACCAGATCTCCTGAATATAAAGATATCGTCGGTCTACCAACATACACGGACCAAGCTCAATATCAACAACCGGGACCAGCGACAAGTGGAATGTTCTATCACAAAGAAAAGATGAATCCGTCGATGGTCTTCGTATTCTCGCCCGACCCTTCCAAAGCATATGACGATACGAGCCAAGAATGGAAAGCTACGCTGAAGGTCAAATGCAAAGATGTGCCTTCTCTTATGCGCGAAGGATTCTACTGGAGCGATGCCAACGTTATACAAGAGGAAGGATACGTTAGCAAAGACATTTACGCTTGGGGTCGAGATAGTAAGAAGTGGTGCAACAAGAGACATTACTTCCTTAAAGATATACAGGAGGAACCTCCGCGCTGGATTGCCACTATTGAAGTCGTCGCAGTCCAGGATCAGACAATATACCGGTTTGACCTAGAACAACTCTCACTAGAAACTACCTACATGGCATCGGCTACGAGTCAGGTTGGGCATCAGATTTATGGTTGGTATTATGGCAACCCGGACATGTGCTTCAATGCCATATATGAAGATATGCCTTTAGAGGGACGATGGCCGTGGCCAAAATGGAACTCACGCAATGCGAGCGACATCGACAGAGAAAGCCAGTGGAAGATGGATGTGAACTTGCCCACGAAGATGGATTAGCGCGAATTTGGCTTTCTGGCATGGTATTATATATTACCTATTCAATTGAATTAACATTCTCAGAACCATTACCACTTTCCTTCGATATCACGCAACTTTAAATTAAAAAAAAAAAGAAAAAAACAAGACTCGGTAAGTTTGTGAGATTAATTCGTGTAACATTAGTAGTTTCACATCGCCCCTAGTATAACACAGCGAGCTTCGTCTAGAGTTAAATCCCACTGTCCAACTAAAGATACAGCCCCTCCGTTCTGTAGCTTAGAAATATGTAGCGCGATGGTAAGACATGGAACGAGCAGGACAATAGGTCAAATCGTCAATAAAGTTGTAGTGAAATGGATGGGTATCTTGCATTGTGTAGCTGGATGGCATGGCAATAGGTCTCCTGGCAGATTCATCAAACCACAGCCTACCATCAAACGGAGCAACAAGAATGGTTATATGCAGAAGCTTACACAATAATCAGTTAAATACAAAAGATAAAAAAACAACTGCCAAACACACCTCTAACTCGTCCAACAAGGTGTTTAAAATGCCCGTAAACTCAACCAACGCCTTGTGACACGCGGGTTAGATCTCGAAACCCATTCGAGGCAGAGGGCCTTGAAGAGATCGCTCCTTCGCCAACACGCCTGAGAAACATGCTACCTGGAGCCACCGTGGTTCCAATAACCTTCGCTGCCTCCGTAGCCTCCCTGAGGACCAGGGGAGCCTGGGCCGCGATTTGACTGCATGGGCCCAGGGCTGTTGATTCTTGACATGCCATACATGTCATGAGGCGATGGTGATCCGGGGCTACGAATCGATTGTGGACCAGGACTGTTTATTCTATCGGAATAAACACTGCCCTGAGGACCGGTAGACCCCGCTCTTGACGGCGCATGCGGAGAGGCCGAAAACCCCCGGTGGACAGGCGATGAAGGGGGAAATCCGGGGCTTTGCGGGAGAGTAGGAGATGCGAGACTGTTGTTGCGCGAGGGGCCGTTCAATTCCTTGTGGAGCAAAGGCATGCCTGAGGCTATCCCATCGGATCCGGTCGGGTCCCAAGCCTTTTCGGGTGGGCCGGCCGAGCTTCCTGGAGGCGTGTCTGTGAGAGCTGAGTACGAGCTCGCGAAACCTCCTTTTCCAGCAGCCCCTGCGTATTCTGTGCCATCGAAGTTGAGATCATCAGGGTTCCTACCTTCCTTCTTGAAACGCTCCATCTCGAGTCGCTCTTCGTCTTGCATCTTGGCAGCTAGAGCAGCTTCCTTTTGGCCGCGGCGCCTCTGCTTAATGTAGTAGACTGCGAGAGCAATGAAGAGCAGGCCGCCAACAGCACCGGCAGCTGCGTAGATGCCAATTTTAGCACTCTCTGGAAGATCAGCCCATTTCTCGGCGAGTGACTTCTCAGGTGGCTTGTTGATGGTTTCGGCGGCAGTTGAGTTACCCCTGTGAGCGGGTCAGAGAAGCAAATCGACACGTGGGAGCTAATTTTTGAAGTAACTTACTCTGTAATCTTGATGCTCTCCCATGATCCCGTCTTATCGGTGTACGTGTATTCCTTGCCTGACGAGAAATCCTCAATGCGTGCGCTCTGCACATACATAGTGAAAGGGCCTTTGGAGAAATCAGTTGGACCGCCAGCCCATTCAATGGTTCCTTCAGCCTGTGTCTTGGGATCGCCACCGACCCAGCTGCCGAGTCTGAGCGTCATTGGGGTCTGCGGGAAGTTATGGGTGTTGTTTGCATCTTGAGCAAGGAGGGTCCGGACTGGTGATCCGTCGATGTGCCATTCAATCTTGTCCTTGGTCCACACTGTTGTGTAATTGTGTATGTCATAGATGCTGCCCGATATCTGATGGTCGCCTCCAGTGCCAGTGACATTGGTGTTACCCTTACCGAAATAGTTGGAGAAAGCCCAAGTCTCGTTGCCACCCTTGAACTCCCAATCGACTTCATCAAGAGTGTCGGAACCCCACACAATTGAGCTGATAATGCCTTGTCCACGTGCAGCCTTCATCAAAACCTCAGTCTTTCCGAAGAAGAAATAAAAGTTAGAGGCAAGTGTAGTAGATTGTCCCTGTTCGGCAATAGTGAACACAGCGCCATCATTCTCATCGTACGTAATCGCGGCTGATTCGGAGGTGAAGGTGTCGTCGGGTGGTGTGCTGTTGAAGTAGAAGGTA
This sequence comes from Xylaria sp. FL1042, assembly GCA_022495085.1. Lineage (NCBI taxonomy): Eukaryota > Fungi > Ascomycota > Sordariomycetes > Xylariales > Xylariaceae > Xylaria > Xylaria sp. FL1042. The sequence goes on from MU380238.1 coordinate 36,309, forward strand.
TGAGCCGTCCCTAGGGCGGGATCGGCAGGGCAAGTTTTCTCTGTGGGATTGCATTTGGTGGTCAATTGGGCTACGGCGGAGCCAAGGAAGGCCGAAGCCAACAGCGCGAGCGCTGGGACAGATCTCGGAGACAACATTGGTGTGTACTAAGTATCTTCTGTGAGTGAATGATATCGCGAGGCACTAAGCTGAGGCTTGTCGAAGGTTAGTCAATCACTTGACTCTTCTCTGTTCACGGGTGTGTATGATCGGTTGGGTCGTTCAATACAGGTAGACGTAAATAAGGGGCAGATGCGATAATTATCGATATCCAAGATACATAGTCTGGCGCTGATAATATCGAATTGCACACGGGTAATGAGCTATTGATCGGCGTAAACTACGTAGGAGGCTTAGAAGTCCCCTTAAATTGAAATGAGAGGCGTTCGACAATGTCTTGTACGATTAAGTATGTTTGTTTGACGAGGAACAGCAGGCAGATTATCCTTCAAGGACACGCTGCTGTTGCGTCGATGAGAGAGTGACGATGTTTGTTCAGGGAGCGTAGCAGAATGGACTGCGATCAGTCTTTGTAGTTCCTATTCTTGGAAAGACTCGAAGGAGTGGCAGCTCGTCCGATTCAACCGAACAAAGCGACGATGTTTCAGTGTATACCTGGGAGGTGGGTGTGAGGAGCGGCGAATCGAGGTCTAGTTGAGAATAAATGTTAAGTATAAAACACAATTGCAGGCCTTAAAGGAATGACAGGTCTATTTGTTCCCCTCTCTCCTGTCGAGCAGAGATGGTAGAACAGACAGACAAACAAAGGCACCCTGGTCCAACTCGAAACAAGCGGTTGAAGAACGCAGGAGATAAGTAAACGAGTGTGACAAGACGACGCCTCTGCAGGTACCCTACACCTTTAAGTCTATTGCTGTACGACGGGTATTCGAGACTATAAAGGGGGTACTGAAAGGGGATTGGGATCTTCCTTGGGTGCCATTCTTCCTATCTGGGGTAGTGTCAAATTCAGGGGACCAATCATTATCGACTCTAGTATATATCGAACGGGGCCTCTGCCGCAATTACCGCTGGGGTGGCAGGTCATTGGTCACTACTAATCATGACATCTGTGTACGTAGTATTGCGGATGCTATCCAATATGTTTATAACACTTCGCTACAGTATCACCATGTCTTGATGTCAAAGTCAAGATGTGCGACATTGATCCAAAGCCTAGGGCATTGCCGGAAAGAAAAAAGATAACGCGTAATTCTTGATTAAGGATTCCAAAAATACCATTCATTAGTTTAGCGCTCAACTAAACCTATCTAAGCAGTGTAAGGTAGAACACGATGGGAAACTGGGAAAGGTGCTTCACGAAGAGCTTAGCTACTTCGGGTTAGGCACATTCTGTTTCCTTTCAGCTGGATTTCGTTTCCGCCTTTGGATAGATCACAGACTAGGCAACGATTTCACGAGAGGTGTTTCATTCGCAACTTTAGGTAGTTCATCATTACATATACATGTATCTAGGTAGAGTGTGGGTATATATCTAACATGATGCATATCCTTTAAAGATATGACGCTGTGATGTGCAGTCAGGTCCTTATTACCATCCTCCGTACTCCTTTTGAGCCAAAAAATAACCCAATTCAACTTGATCCAAATACAAAACAAGAACAAAAGACGAAACAGGCATGTCTCGTCCGGTGCTTCGTTTTGTTCCAAACTCCGTCCCGATCTATAAAACCCGAGGTCATTCATATAAGACCTAGTATGTACTAAATCAAAGCCCAACTCCTTCGCGTTTTTGACATTGCTGTATATGTGGTAATTATGTATTCATTGTGTATAGATACCCGCATATTGGGACGGGATGATAGGGTAACAAATGATTGTCAATGCCACTAAGCCTTGCTAAAACGACCATTTACCATGAGAAGGTCATGAGAGCAGGGTTGAGGGCAATGGGGAGCAACAGATGGCTCGTCGCCACGGTCGCCATGGGAAGGATGGCCACGAAATCGGTGATGCGCCAGTCGATTGGTACGAAAGGTGCAACGGCCAGGATCACAATAGCGACAATGAAGAACACCGAGAATGCTATCGAGTATTTGAACTATAAATTGTATATTAGTACTCGTCGAAATCCATTAGCATGTGTCGGATTAACTTACGCTCTTAAGCACCTTAGGGACTTCAATGAAGAAGTTGGAGAACTCAGCTTCCTTGGATGTGGCACCCCATGTCATGTTGATCTCGAACATATGAGCGAGAATGGCCTGGCTAACGTGCAGAGAGAGACCACCCAAGAAGATGGCGAGGAGGAAAGTCCACTTGAAGTTTTCGTAAATGGCGTACAACAAACCACGCTCACCCACACGGTATCGCATGACAGCGAGGGCGACGTTTCCGAGACCGTTGAAGACGATGATGATGGAGAACCACACTTGCCACGAGTCGACGTAGTACTTATCAAGGTAACCGTTGAACCAACCCATCAGGAAGTAGTTAACAGACGTAAGGATCCAGGCAGCGCCAATAGCGTAGTATGTGCCAATGTAGGAAATAACAGTGATCTTGGAGGTGAAACGAATGTTGGAGAACAAGAAGCGACGGAACAGAGGCGTGAACGGACCCTTCCAGAGCCACATACGAATGGGATGGAACAGCAATTCGTTGCAACCGTAGGCGTACTTTTCCCATCGTGCCAGCTCGTCATACACAGTCAGCGATACACCCTCCTTGAAGCCTTCGCCAGCCCAAGCAGCGAGACGGATGATGTAGCCATTGCACTGTAGACGCAGAGACATATCGAAATCTTCAGACACGTGAGACTCGGACCAGAACTTCTCATATCCATCCTCGTCCTCATACGAGACCTGCTGGATCGCACTCCATCGAAGGATGGCGTTGTGGCCGACAAAAGGGGCAACATCACCGTTGGAGACAGTGTACCGGATAGCGCTGTAGATGAGGTTGGTGAAAAAAGTGATACCGTTTTCGAAGTAGGTATGAACCACTTGCATGACACCAGACGAGAACTGCATGATACCGACATCAGGAGATTGCTCCATTTCAGAGACGGCATCCAAGAGACAGTCAGAAGGCACACGGGTATCAGAATCAACTAGGGAAACGTTAGTATGGCAATTCGAGTTTGAAAGAAGCGATGTAGTTGCTTACTGATGAGGATGTAGTCACCAACACGAATGTTGCCGTCAGCCCAAGCTCTTCCATCTTCCTCGAGGACCTCCTTAAGAGCCTTCTCGTAGGCAAGAGCCTCATCTGCCTGAGACCACTCGGGTCCACGGTTGTACTGGGCAAGCTTCTCCTCTACATTGCATGAAATCATCAAGGCGAAGTTCATGTTGGAAGCCTTCTTGAATTTACCGCGACGCAGGAATCCGTTCTCGCCATGCTTGGGACGAGCGACCCACCCAATGGAGTGGTCGGCGTAAAACTCGATGCGAGCACGTCGCTCTTCCTCGGGGATTAACTGAAGACCGTCGTCGTTGATGAACACATTGGCTGAGCCACCTTGGAGTTCGTAGGTGCTGATAGCTTGCTTCAAGGATCGTACAGTAGGGGCAATGACCGCGCCGAGACCTTCCTTGTAGACAGGGCACTGCACCGTAACATGCGGCAGAATATTGCTCTGCAGTCTGTGGGGAGGCTTAGCCGAGTAAAACTTGGAGTTGATGGTGAGCTGTCGAATGGGGCCGAATATCTGGGCGAGACAACCGACGATGACTTGGGCGAAGAATAGGGTGAAGAAAATCTGGACAGGAGCTAAAGCGACCAGAGCCAGGCGCGTATAGCTACCGTCGACAGACACTTCGATAGCAAGCTGACGCGCAGCTGCGCCCAGTGAGGCAGTGATGATGACAAGAACAACGGAGACGAGATAAGTATTCTGCATGTGAACAGGGCGTTTCTCAGGTAGAACTTGACCGCTCTCTTCGTCGATCTCGACCTCTCCGAATGTGATGTTCTGCTTCTTCTCTGATTCCTCATCGTCTTCCTCGCCGGTTTGCCAGACTAGTTCCATCAGCTCCGACTCAATAGCTTGAGCACGCTGAACTAGATGGAGCGCATCGTCGTCCCATACTACGAGAAGAGCCTCGGAAGCTACAAAGGCAGCGAACTGGTGCTTTCTCGCTCGGGGTAGATCATCAATAGTGGGCAGAATCTGAACTCGCAGACCGTTCATCAAAGGCACGTCAACGGCGTCTGGGGACCAGTTCAAAAAAGTCTTGATAACGCGAGAATTGACCGTCATCGCACACTAGAAGAGTTAGTCAACGCACGCCGTAGTCGTCATGGACTGTGTAAACATACCTGAACATTGAGGGTAGCACAAGCCATGGCAAAGGCCGAGTTGGCTAGCCTAGGTGGGCAGGCCATATAGCTTCCTCGAGATTTACGCAGCAAAACACCCTCCACATCTCCAGAGCCGTCAGCTACCCACAGATGTGAGCATTGTTGCTGATACAAGTAGTTCACCATGACCTCATGTTTAATGTCGTCGAGAAACATGGAACTTGAAACCGAGTTTCTCGAGGAGCCGAAGTTTGGCGTTGGAACCTGGAGTTCGAACTCATTCTGGCCCCCGGCAGTCGTCGCGTTCTTCTCTGAGATGGTAGTGTTACTAGTCGGCGAAGCCTTGCTCGTTGTTTTGTTGGGCTCGGGCTTCTTAGCCTTGAAGTAGCTAGAGAACCCCATGATTATGATGTATTAATTTACAGTATTTAGTATGTATAGATATTAGTAAAGAGCGGCAATCCGCTCGGCGTCGACGGTGGTGTCGTCAGTGAGACAAGAGTATCCCTTTGGCGTTTGATATGAACAATGCTGGGTAGACAAGTTAAAGAACTGTCGATATTAATAGGATAAGATGACTTGAAGTCTCTATAATATCGCGTCAGTAAGGACATTCGGTATACAAATGTGAAGTGAAGGGACACTTACAAGACAACGAAGGACTAAACGATGCTCGAAGCTGCATTGACTAATCTACCTTCCAATAAGCGAGAGTTCGACCAAGTCACAACAAGAATCCCAGATGGAGAGATCAAAGTTGGTTGGGTGAGGGGGGTAGAAGAGCAAGCAGTAGCCTTGAAAAAGAGGAGAATTATTCAAGGTAAAGAGAAGACTGGTAAAGGGTGGATGAGAGGTGTGTTTGGTGCGAGGTGGGAGGCGGCTTAAGAGTAGAGGACTTACATGATACGAGCGTTGGCCAGGAAAGGCCTGGACAAAATGACCAACTAGAACAGCGTCTCAGCTGGGCCTCATCAGCCAAATGCGACAATAGCCAGGCGGTTCTAGGTTCTAGGGAGAAATAGACCAGAACAGCGCGTGTACGAGTAGCTAACGAGCGAAAAAGGGTGGAGTGGCTTGCATTAAGCGAGCGGTAAGAACTATTAGTGAGCTACGCTACGGCTCTGATGGGATCGGATAGATATGGAGGATATGGAGACCTCGTGCGTGGCTTAAGACTCGGCCTAGGTAGGGCCTCATAGATGAAGAGGAACCAAACCGAAGTCGAGATTTTCGCTCAGGCTACATTCGCTATTAACATTGAGTTTATAGCTTCCCCATTCTCTATACTACTATATTGTACAGCCGTAGTGGAAATGACGCCCCTGTCATGTAGCGTCCAATGAGTCACAGTAGTTTTTGTTTCATTCTTCCCCTTCAAATGCAGAGAACTTGCACCAAAGTTACAGTAAACTGCATACTAAGTAATACTGCCTCAGTGCAGTTGTAGGTCGTATACGAGTGTACTACTGTACACTATATTGTTGACACTACAACTAGGGACGAGCTACCTGACCTAATGTAGCAGCCTAGGCAAGGGTAAGCGGTACCGAGGATGGATACCAAGGTCTCGAAGTACAGTACTTAGATCGCTGACAGGGATTTTAACAAGGTTCCAACAGGGGTAGGTCAAATGCAGACTCTGAAAGGCAGGAGAGGGGAGCAGGGATGTGACTAGTATAGATACACTAGATACGGATAGAAACCCAGAGCCCGGCCCAGTCCGACCGGCTGTCTAACTACAAAGGGTATCAACCTTTACGCGGCAGTGCGAGAGATGGCCTACTACGTAGTATTATCACTACATGAGGCTATCTATTATAGCGGCTTCTACAGTTTCCATTCAGTCGGAGCCCAGATCAAGGCATCATGTAGTTTAGTTTACTCAGCTAACACTTAGATCTTTTTTACCACTTGTTTTCGGTTTTTCTCTTGACCGTCTCTATGGCTGACTTCATGACTCTGGGACGGTCGAAGCGCGGCATCTGACTCGTGGGAACTACCTCCTTGATAGTCGCTTCAGCTGAGCAGCTGGACCACAATATTGGCAGGGCTGCTGCATGTATACCTTCTCCATAAGTATTACATCACGGACGATGGCGAACCTGCAGTCGGCGAGCGAGCGGAACCACATCCCAGCAGAAAAGAACTAGGAGCATTATTTCCTAGTCTATAGTAGTGATATCAGCTCACTATTTTTTACTCTATTTTTGCTCGTTTTTTTTTCTTCTAGTTTTTTCTGATCTTTTAATATGTTAAACTGCCGTTGGTTAGCAAGTAGCACAGCAGGACTCCTCTCTACAGTCCACATCAGAGTTGAAGATCCCACAACCCGAGTTCGTGGGTATGTGTAGTCTTAAAGGTTCAGGGATTGGATAGCTGACAGCTCAGAGGGAGTTCTCCAAATCCTTTTCCTCCCATCCTCCTCGTATCGTACACTATCCTGCAGATGCCTACTGCTGTCATACCTGCCTATCCACTGTCGCCATATGTAGTCACTGAACGTTGGTGGGATTCCATTGGGAGGGGAGGATGACGCGGGATGTCCTACTATGAAATATACTGGTATGTTTATAGTGTGGGGGTAACATGTCTCAGCTGTATCGGATAAGTCTAATAATAATCAGTCGCGTACCTGTAGATCCAGGAGAACTGTCCGAGGAGAAAATGTGGCCACCGGGTGACTTGTCTAGTACGGAGATAGGCGCTGCATAGTTCCTGTATGGCGGTAGACACTAATCTGTGAATCTAGTGAATACCATACGATCGGAAACCGTTCCCAGATTTACCTATCAGCTGCTAGTTTAATACTACTCGAAACACACGAAGTTGTTGATAGTGGTGTATCTCCACGATCATGTGGGCATAGATTGAAACGTCATAAAGCAACAAAGGGTCCCGTGTACTATACTGAAGTAAGACAGTCTTCACAAGCGAAGCAGCTCGATAATGACTTATAAGCGACATGTCTCGTTTCATACACCGACTCAAACTGGTTGGTAAATAACGTACGTAGCGGCATTAGCAAGCACTATATCGGCTCTCTTAAATTTCCCTATAGAGTCATAGTCCCGATGTTCGATCGGAGTTGATGACCGGAACGTCTACCATACATAGCTGCCACCTCCCCCGTTGAAGGGTTACAGGTGGCGCAGTTGGACGACATTCGACAGCTGTTACCGGTTCTACCGGAGACTAAATCGTTTAGATACCTAACCTAGAGCCTAGACTCCAATCATGTGTAGTGCCTACTAATCCTAGAGAAAACGCAATGCTTAAGCGAGGAGGAGCCTGGTCTGGTCTGATGCTCATGAGTACGTGGTAATGAGTAGACCGCCCGGTGTCCTGCCAGGCCTGGGCAGCACGCTAGTACTATCTTGGCATCATTTCGGAAAGAAAACAACCAACAGCAGTCCACGATGCCGGCGCTACAAAGTCCAAAATTGTCCGTAGTGAGGTACCGCATCACCATGTGGGCCAGAGCTGAGCTAGACTACGACTTACTCAGTTAAGTCAGACTTTCAGGGTCCAAAAATTACCCATAGTTCGTTCGGATTTTACCAGGCTAGACTAAATTGTTCGACCTAACCTAGATTTTGTCCCGCTGCTAAGAAATGCTCGGCGCCAGTCAAGCGGTCGTTATCGCTTGCTAGCGTAACAGCACATAAGTCGATGTCCACGTCGTGAGAACGAAACACTCGTTCTATTATTGTCACAATCTAGATCTAAATAGAAATGCAGATAGACAGTCCGCTACTGGGTATTGCTAACCAAGAACAGACGCTACCGCGTCACGAAATTCAGAGGAAGCAGAGATCCCCAGCAAGTTTCAATGTACTACGTACACTACTACAGTAGGTAGGTAAGTGGCTCGTAAGTGTGATTCACAGGTAGTTTAGAGATAACACCTTGTTGCCGACCACACAAGACAACTCAATCTTAGATAAGCCGGGTTTAAGACCTACATGCCGTTTGTTGTTCAGTGATCTTACTGAGTGCATCGTCATCAATCTGACATTCAGGTACAAATTGTGGGTTTGGCGCACGAAAACCGTTATCATGGCCATAGATGCATCGTGACAGGTACACGGCATGCACAACACATCTTGACGGCTACCATATAGTATTAAATGCTATTGAGTGACTTAAAGATTAATACTGGACCAGTGAATCACTAGTCAAGCTGATAAGCCACATCGCCTATGCAACGAAAGATTGATACCGTATACTTAGTAGTAACTACCACCATAATAATGATCAGTCATGGCATGTTATTGAGCATCGCTACCGCTCCCCCGCTGTTAAGGTGGCAGGTAATAGCAGTGGCCTCCTGAGGCTTATACCGATAACCCCAGTGCGGATCTAAGTGATTATAGCCAGGGGTGGTTTATTGGATTTGCACCGGGGAGGTCAGATAGATAGATATCTGATGTAATATGTAGGTATTCTGCATGAAAGCACCTATTCTCACTGGTTGAAGGCACTTCAGCGCCGTTCGTTTGTGTAAGCTTATCAAGCCTCTTAATTAAAATGTTGGCTTCAAAGTCAGTGGTGCTAGAAATTCGTGAAGTGGACTAGGTATTTTGAAACCCGTCCGAACTGCTAATATCGGGCGCGTGTACGTTCGAGACCGTCTCAGCCGCATCGAAATTTTCGCGAAGCTGGGCCAGGTAGTGCACTAGAAAATAGATAGCTGGCGCCTTTGCAATAAACCATCAATAGTAACCACGGCGGAACTGCCTAATTCATGATGCCTGTGGACTTGGGCTATTACGTTCTCGGGTCTCTTTTAGTTCCTAGTTCGCAGCTTGTCGACAACTTTTCACGACCAAGCAGGTTGTCTCCTCGCGACCTGACCGTGGCTTTGACCTAAAACGGGCGCCTTCGATGAAACGGCATACACCCAATCATTCAATAAAAACCAGGATACTAATTTCAGGGGTATCAACATCATTATGTATTGCGCCTCGTATACCACCGCGGTCTATCTTCTGGATCGCTACGTAGAAACATGCCCTAGAAAAGAATCTATCAAGACAGATTCAGCCATTATATACTAACATTTGCGTGGTAACCATAGACTCCTCACTAAACCGTCTATCCGTCTCAAACCAATTATTCCCGTGTGATAACCTAAATCAAACAAACGCCAATGTGACCCGTCCAACTGCCTACCAGGGTAGCAAGAAAACTTCTCGTATCTTTTACAACTCTTCGTTACCGTCGCATTGCTGCCACATAGAAACCTTGCTGACTTCCATGGCAGGGCTTGTCCAAGTGGGCAGCCAAGTATTCTGTGCATTCCAGAAATCCTTCTTAGCATTGGGGCTGCTGTCGAGCCAAGGCTTGCCGCTCTTAGAGTCTTCGAACCATCCATTAGTGCCACCAACAGCGACGTTGAGGATGAGATAGAACCGTTCGTCGAAAGGTGTGTTGTCTCGTCCTGTTTGCGACCACACATCCACAAGTCGCGTGCCGTTGCTGTTGGCAGCGGGGAAGTTTCCGCGCTCCCAGAGGGGTTCGTCGAAGTTGGTGTATAGGACTTGGAGTAGGCGAGAGTTGACGTAGGTGAAGAGATACTTCTGAGACCACTCAAGTCCAAACGTGTTGAAGCCAGCCGAGTATGTGGTATGTAAAGCCTCGCGCTTGACATTGGTTCGCCACCATGCATCCTGGAGGAAGTTAGCATCTGAAGTATATAGATTATGATGACAATAGAGATGAGATGACTTACGTTGGCGACATCAGGTCCCCAGTGCAAAGCAGACGACATGATGTTGTTGCCTCCTTGACCGTAGGTGCGATTGTTTCCACGGCTCTCCATGATGTCGATCTCTCCGCTTAGTGGCCAAGGTCCGTATGTGTCATCAACGGGCAACATCCAGATGGCGGGCCAGAGCCAATCACCAACTGGCAGCTTTGCTACTACTTCAACGCGACCGTACTTGATGGTAGCACCTTTCTTGGTGTTGATGCGGCCCGATTTGGTGGGTGGCACAATGGTGGAGTTGCCGGCAGTTGTGTTGGTTGCGGCAACACAGTCAGAATAAGCCTTTGAGGTGCAGCTTCCATCCTTGAGGAGGTTAATGACGTTGTCCTTGTTGATCAAAGATGCGTCCTGGAGAGTGGGCTTAATAAACAGATGTCCATTCTCCACATAGACGTTCTCGTCGGTGTTGGTTGTCTGTTCAAACTCGCCGTTGCTAAAAGTCGCGTTAGCATTGCGACTATGGTATCGGTAGATTGATGGTGTTACTTACCCAAAGCCACCAACTTGGACTTCCTTAGTCCATACATTATTGTTGAAGGTTTCGAAGTTATCTTCAAGGACAAGGCAGTACTTGTGCGTAACGACGCTGCGAATGCCATCCCAGATAAGAAAACCTGAAATTGCTAATCCTACAAGGATACCAAGAACGGGAAGAATAGTGACCCATTTCTCTTTGGGGTCCGCCTTTGTCAACCATGGCTTCTCGACCTCATCTTTCTTCACCCTCCGAGAATGAAAATAGCGTTGCCCTCTCGGCTGATTACCAAGCGCGCTAGAACTGCCAAAGCTTGAAGCTGGACGGGAGACGGAAGGTGATGCGAAAGGGTTGACAACACTTGGTCCTTGTGGTTCAAGACGTTCGTCCCCAAAGGGATTTCTATCTGTGTTAGGTGTTCCGGGCCGTAGAGGCGTTCCGTTGGTAGTCGATATAAAAGAAGCGTTTCCCGCCGGCTGGCGGTTGCCGCCTAGGTCTTGCTCCATGACGCTGTTATGGTTTTGCCGCAAAGAATTGATGTGGTTAACGGTGATCAATGATGGGTATTCCAATTAAACTTTAATAATATTGAATAAGGTCGGGGAGTTTGGATGATAGCCTTGTATGAAGCTATTGATGGGATTTATTAGCGATGAAGTGATGGGAGAAAGCTATCTGAAGAGACACCTTTTCAGCGGCGGCGACAATATTAAAAGTAGTCCTCGATCAAGCCTGTACACGCAAGAAGGGCTCAACGAACTACTGTACGCAACAGTCTAGGTCGCAATGGCCTGGCCTGGGTTCGCTACCTTTTTTTTTTCCCTATGAGCCCAGCTCTACTTAACTGACAGGGATGGCGGGCGATTAATGGCTTTTCCCACAAGCTGAATCCCCTGGACCTCTCTGGGCTAGGTTAGGGCTATGTCATGGATCTGGGAGCACTGATCGGGAATCGAGACTCAATACTAGTGATAAAACGAAGGCGTTTTCTGCTAGCCGAAGAGGGCAATGATTGTGGACACCACTTATTACAGGGATTTCTCTTCGTCTGCGTGCTACTATTATGCGTTAGCCTTCCAGTGCGTTTTTCAGCGTCGTATCATACATACTTATGTATATGCGTATCTACACTACTCAGTGCTCAATATGTACTAAGTATGTGTAATGCCAACGCACTTCAGCCACGCGCTTCCATTAGAGGAAGGAGACAGAGCGCCGGTACTGAAAAAAAAAAATCAAGAGATCCGACCTCTGTATCATAGTACGCTGCTTCTTGCTGCTGCTATTCTTGAGAATCGTACTTATCGTGAGCCATCATAATCGACACCAACCAGTTCTTGGCAATCAAAGTCCATAGATACCTATCATGGAGACGGCGTGAAGCCTCTAGCTTAACGCTGACAGGTACAAACCTGATAAGCCGAAAAGTGTGCACACCATGTATAAATTTATGACCAGCCGGATGATAGCGCCGGATCGGCACGTTCACACGCTAGTACAGTTGTACCTCGTATCGGGCGCAAGCTAGAGCGCTCGGCGTGGAACTTGGCGAGATGCGCTAGAACGGTGGCTGGCGGTGGCCAGATGTACAGTACATAGCTATCTGTTGAAAGGAACTCGCTCGCTCCACGAGGCCAATCCAGCCCTCTGCACTTACTAAGTAGTCAATAGTCGTGTCTGTGGAAAGTGAGCTGAGGCCATAAAATAGCTGGAGCTGGGCATTACGCGGTAAGGGATCAGGGCCTGCTGAACAGCTGTCGACACTAGAATAGTAGATTACACTACAGTAGTCCAGGCATCATAGCATATTCGCTCTCTCCGAGAAACCAACAAAAACGAGTCAATGGTCGTACTAATATCTCAACGGCCAGACCAGAAAATTTTTGATATCATCAACCGGCAAGTCTACACTATCACGCGCTCCGATCATGGGCAGAGAGAGCTCGTTGGCCGGTACTGTGGTTAGAAAATTTATTGCAAGTGATTACCTATCAAAGCAGCCACAACGGTGGAAATGGTGGTACACACAATTCTGTTGAAGCTGGTGATAGTGTGTACCGTTGGAGAGATCCTCCGAAACCCCCGTCTCAGGTAGGTAACCCATTTATTCCCCCTGACTACCTACATACTACGAGCCAGTATAACTACAATACAACATTATGCCACTGTGACCTGAAAGTGGCTGAGATTTCCCAGCTTGGTGTGAACCCCCTCTAGGCATAAGACTGCAAAATGAAGACTCTGGTGTGCTATAATATGCTACATAGTATACTATGATACTACAGGTAGTATACCATCGGTTTTGTCCTGATTTGAAAATGGGTACAACGAGATAAGGCACAGGCAACCGCACGGATGGTGCGGATGTGACGAGAAGGATAAGAAGATATAACAGAGCGCGCTAGTCGCTGTTGGTAAGCCAAGATCAGCACTCAATTTCCCACGTCCAGCCTAGACCCAAGATGCACTCAAGACGATCTCAAGCCCGAAAGTATACTTTTGTCAAGCGCCTTTACCTTACGACGTTATTTTTACACCAGAATATATACGTATGGATATCATCGACTCGCAGAATGACCTTGTGATAGACCTGATTGTGTAGTGTAGGTGCAGTCTGTAAGTCTGTTGGATTCATCCAATTCGCTCTCTAAGCGAGCTTTACCAGGTATCAATAATTCATTAATGTACAGGTAACTCGACATTAATCATCCTCTCCATCCCTTTTATTGTTGACATGCAAGAGGGTAGCATTGGAGAGTTCTTGCCTTGACAGTGGGTAGGTAGTGTACATGGTGCCGATACGAGCTCACCCCATTGCTGCTCACTACCTAGGTAAGTCACTCTTGCATACAACACACTCAACTAGGCCTCTTACGTGCAGCTTACCATGGAGTATGCTGTAGGGTAGTAGATTGCGGCCACGAGTTGTTCACGCTGACCGTACCAATAGTTTCTTTGTTCACCCGGTTTCAAACGATACCATGTCTCATTATACTATGTAACTTACCTCAGACACCATCTCCACATGTTCGCATTGTGTCTCGTTGCTGTCTTCTCTATTTAATTCGTTCATACTTTGATTATTGCCGTTGCACAGATACCTATGATCTGATTTTTGAGAGAATTCTTCATTTAATACAGGATAAACCCAGAACTTCGGTGTATGGGATGATTCTTAGAGCGATGCAAGTAAGATCAGTGCTGATATCAAGCGCATGTATCGTATATATCTCGTATCTAGCCCGATAATAATGTATCGGGAACACCAGTATAGCTGCTAAGCTTAGCTCCAAGCACTTGTGTTCTCGCGAGTCAGCTTAGCCATACATACATTGGCTATAGCCGTACTGCAGATCAGAGCTGAGCTTGGCATTGTGGTGTTGAAGGTTCAGGATCATACCCTCCGGCAAGAAGGCTTATCTTCCCCGTGCGCGACTCATGGCTTGTCCAAGATTTTACCATCCAAGATGATTAGATATCAGCTACGGTTGATGGATAACGCTCGCGCGGCTATCTATCCGAGTTGCACACGGCTCAGTCGCACGCGGCAAACTAGGCGCGAGAACGTCATTGGGTTTCATCACATCGAATCAAGTTGCACCTTAACCGATGGCTGCATCTTTTTCACATGTTCAATGCAATAATAAGTCACCGGTGCTCCTTAAACACGCCTGACAAATCTTAGTACCCTAGCCAGTCTATCACATTGATTTGCACATTGATTTACACATTGTATTTAGTTCCTGATCTTGACGAGTTTAAATCGTCGCAACTAAAGGTTGAACACGAAGCGTTCGATGTCGAAAATACTAGGGAACTCTTAAGTAGCCTGGCCCCAGTCTGTTAACGAGCTTTTACACTCTTGAAATAGGCTTGAAAGAATGAGGGACTGTACATAGACGTGATCATGTTTTCAGGCAACTTAAGAACATGTAACGCGTAACTCGACATGCTGGTAGATTCAAGTTAATAATGTCAATGTTAATGACATCTCGCAACTCTCTCAGAGAACATCAGACCTCGTAAACCAAAAAGCGTAGAGATATATATGTATTTTATTGTCACACCAATGGCCCAAACCTCTTCATATTCTAGTCCATATATCTTTAGACACGTATAAATTGTTCTAGTAGTGATATCGCGACAGAGAAAAGCGGATACTTGTACAATTTAACTATAGGTATTAGAAATAATCATGATCGTTGAGTAAATAATTATAAAACATCGTTATGAGGATTTGGTTAGGATGGAAATTATCTTCCTTAGAGGCATTTATTTCCCTTCCAGGGAGTCGATGGGCGAGCAAAGAGCGTCGGGGATCGTAAAACACTGAAAATAAAGTTGCAAATAAGACATTAAAGAGTTAACGTAGATACTACGGGAGACTAATTGCAAATTATGCCATAATTGCGAATAGATTTACATATACCCAGGTTCACAATTCGTTTCATTTCTGGTCGATCATGTTGGAAGTACTAGGCTAGATGGTGGTCAAGTCTTTATTTTTAGCTGTCGCACTCAAAACCTTGCTTGGAGGATACTTGTTGCCAAATGTCATCAGAGGGCGACTAAGAATATTCTGGCCTTGGGCTTTACGGCCAGAGACCTGCCCGGGATGGAAGGTTCTGCTGGATGGAGGTCTGTAACCTATAACGGAGTACAATGAGTTTCGTGTGTCTGAAACGGCTTATGAAAATAGTCAGTAGTTGATTTATTAGCGCTTCGACAGTAAGCAGAGATATGATTATAAGAAGTCAAGTGGTTGTCTTAATAAATATTCTACTTTCATTAGGAGCGTGCCGGTATAGTGCTACGGCTCTGACAACTAGCCTGACATCTCTATAGTTTTCAGTCTGATATTAGGCCATGATATGAAACCAGGGGATCAATATGACACCTAGGTATCCTTTTTGCTTTAAGGTTTAACATGATAACATTTTTAGACGGGACTAGAAAGTTTTCATCTTGTTAGTCACTAAGGGCAGGTTTCACAAATGGGATTTTCCATTGTGTCAGTAGTTTCTATTGGTCTATTTAAGAGTGAATCCTATCATAACTGCAGTAAAGATGTTATCTGTGGTGCTACATCGGTGTGATTAAGCTGGGATATGGGAAGGAACCTAGCCGATAGGGAGATCTTCAGACCATGCCATGATAATAATAGCTCTCATCTACCATCACCATCATGGAGAAGGATTGCAACACTGCAGTGTAGCATTAATAAACCATGTTTAGTGCTTAAGACAAATTGTAGTCGAGGCAGAAACTGGATTGTAGGTGCCTAAATGCTTATTACTAAGAACATAACACGTAGAGTTGATGGGAACCAAAATCTAGTATTAGGAAAATTAATGTTTCTCCGTGTTCTCCTATTTACGTCTTTTCCCATTCGATCCTTGTAATAGCTGAGATAATCTTAGTATACGTGATGCTCTGCGATTTAAACCACGTGGTTTTAAAATCCCATGTTTTCAGAGGACAGCTTACGTGTAA
Source organism: Xylaria sp. FL1042 (assembly GCA_022495085.1). Taxonomy (NCBI): domain Eukaryota; kingdom Fungi; phylum Ascomycota; class Sordariomycetes; order Xylariales; family Xylariaceae; genus Xylaria; species Xylaria sp. FL1042. The sequence goes on from MU380238.1 coordinate 52,349, forward strand.
CGACGCATGTACGTGTAACCACCCACCTGTCTCTTGGGCTCTCCACGTGGAGATTAAATCACTATATCTTGTACTCATTGCTATATTTATATAGCTGAATGGTAAAAAAAGGTGAGGTCATTGTTTCTTCAAGGTTCTGCAACCTGAATTCTGTAAGAGGCCCTGAACCAGTGGGCAGATTAATAACAGCAGGTTGCTGAACATGTAGCAAATGAATAACCTACCGAACTTTTCAAATACTAGCAGACGATTTCCATCATAAATATAGACGATAGGCGTAAATACGCCATTAACTCGGCCGCCGAAGTATGCCTTGAAGTCTTGTTTCAGAACAAACTGTGGAGTATCTTTTCAAGGAGGGAAAGAGTAGGGTCTACATCTAGTAAATTAAGGACTTAGGTTACTACTTTTAAACAAACACGGCCGGCACTGGCGAGGCTGTGACCCCAGGGGTAGTTTTAACTATACTAAGAACTGCTTCACCGAAGGCCGGCCTCGAGCTGGCTGTACAGATCGCTAAGCAGCCACTTTTCTCGGCCGCCTATCAAGCAGGACCACGATAGAAAAGCAGTCATCAGAAACTAATTCTAATTTGGAAGACGAAAGCCATCCATACTTTCCTTTTCATCCCTTCGCTGCTGATACAAGGCAGACGTGGCCTTGTGGCGTCATTGCTACGCTGGGCGTCATCGTCATGGAATCCGTCTAGAAGCTCGCTTCGCTTCCCATCTGATCCTGATGAGTGGGAACCTTATATTGCAGGATTTTGGTTTCGTCAGACATCTGGTCAACGTGATGACGCCTCGTTAGGACCTTGCCTGGTGGAGTTCTCGCACGCGGGGGCCTGGGGCTGCTCATGGGGATGGAATTGACTCGCCCCCACGGCTGAGTAAATTAGTTACGAAATGCACATGTTGAGGTCGTATTTGGACGGGTTCTTGCGGTATGGTCCTTTTGTTATGTTTCGTTGCGTTTTTTTTATAGGATTTCTAGGTCAGGCTATGCAGAGGTGTGTGAACTCACCATTTTGGCTGATCATGGACATGGGGGTGCCCTTCTGCCGGTACCGAGGAGGGGATTCAGAAACTCATTTACTGGAAATAGGAATACCGGAATACCGGGATGAAAATCCCGTCCGTTGATGATCGCCTTACTACGTATAAATCTGCAGGGGGAGTTAAGCTAAGAGACTCTCTTCGTTTTGGGTTAATTAGCTGCTCCTGTCAGTGAAGAGGGCGGATGGGAGACGGTGTTCTGGGTTGGGGTTCACTAGTATGAAGGCTCACAGCCCCGATGATGACATCAGCGGCCATCGCAGTGATTGCCGTTTTCGAACTGATCTGGCTGACAAGACCTCGATGAAATAAAAATGAAGGTCTATTGGATCGTATGAATACAGGGACTATATAAATGCCCATCAAAATGAAACGCTCCACGTATGCTCAAGCCTGTCTATCATGAGGAAGAGAGAAAGAAAGCCCCCGATCTACCAAGAGAAACCATGTGAAAGATGAACACCAAATCTAGGCCGATGCAAAGTCCTATTCCCATCTAATCCGATCCAATCTAATGATCCGCGAGGAAAGCGTGAGATCTAGTGTCTATTCTGAGTGGTGTTGGTACAGGAGATGATGTACTCGGCCGAAGAGTATCCGAGTAGTATCCGAATATAAGACGAGAAACAAAACAAAAAAAAAACGAAAGGATCTCGTTTCAGCCAATGGGAGATCACATTTGCGGAATCGAGCGCGTCGTGTGAAATTGAAAAACAAAACTTGGTAACGAATGAGAAAAAAGAGAAAGAAAAAATTCGAGATAAAAAAAACTCCGCCTCGAATCTGTAAGTAGGTAGGGTTGTTGGAAGCAAAATCTGTTAAAAGTGACGAATGAGGATGCATGGATGGGGTCTTCGGTAGGCTGATTGACCCTAGTAATTCCTCCTTAAGGGGTATCCACCAATCGGCGAGGGCTTTGGTTATTTTGCTAGTCAGCCCTACGGGGTTTGGGTTGTACTCTGATGGATACCCTCACGACCGCTAATGATGTCGAGGGTGTCGCATGATTATCCAATTGGCCCGTTCGGAGTATTGACTGACGCTCAAGATCTCTGGTCAGAGGGGTATTCGCAATCAGAACTATCCTCGTCGTTCCGTCAGAGGCGTGAGGTTTAGCCATGTACACGTGCGTCTTGCTTATCAAGTTCGCGACGCGAGCGTAAGCTCCGTGAGATCTCCGGATCGGTTTGCTGACACCAGCTTCCTAAAAGATAGCGCCCGACGATTGCGGGATTCGGGACTAGACTGCTGTGCCGTTCCGAGTAAATGTCATCCTCTGTCGCCATGCTTACATACTCGGTGACTGTATCTCCATCCCATGTGGCCAGGGAGAGACACGCCAGGGCGAGATCCACAAGACTGGAAGCAGTGGAGAAGCTCCAGGGATTAATGGATCTGCGAGGACTAGGGGGCGGTGTTGGCACGTCCGGTCTTGGACCTACCGGACCCGGGCGGCGGGGACCAGGACTTGGGGGTGGGACGGGATAAGGACACTGAGATGGCTCAGATCCAGAGACAAGAATAGATAGCTGCGGGCCAACCCTGTAGAATAGAACATATCCAACACTTGGTGGTGGGGTTGGTGGTGGGGTTGGTCCTGGAGGGTGAGGAGGAACTGGCGGGAATGGTCGTGGAGGACCGGGTGTTGGTGGTCGTGGTGGGTTAGGGAAAGCTGTTGGCTTTGTTAGAGTCTCGAATGAATCAATACGCGTAGACTGGTTCTTGTAGAGGTGCTGTTGTCCGGCAATAGTCTTTGGAAGAGCACCCAAAGGCTGGATTGCCGTTTGAAGGTGAGAATGAGGCGATATCATAAACATCTTGTCGTGAGAATTCTATACCGGCACTTTTTAAGAAGGTGCTGGAGAGTAGTTGAAGAGTAGTCGAAGCCAGTGAACTGTGATGGATGAGCATGATCAACAAGATTGGGACGAATCTCTCCGCTACAAGTAGTTATATACTCGTTGGGATGACTTCTCCCAGAATGGCGAGGGCCTCGACCAAAGTTCGCTCACGACTGATTCGTTCACAATTTTCGAAAGAAGGTAACAATCATCGCGCTCCCAATCCTTCCATGCTGTCATTCAAGATGGTAGAGGGGTGTACTTTACGACATCGGACGATAGAAGGGAGGAATCGTTAGCAACAAGAAGCTCTAGTGACCCATTGCTGCACACGACAACCGAATCCTGCGCCTCAGACCCGCCGCCATACTGCGGCTAGGCTCTTGCAAGCAAGAGTAGCCGAAACTGCATATAGCGACTGAAACGTCTGGAAGGTGAAGCTCTAGCTATGTCAGCATAGGTGTGTTATCTAGGCGTAGAATCTGGATAGAGTATAGCTTTCTTCGGTGAGGATTACTGTTGACAGAAGCGTCACGACAAGTGTTTTTGATACAACGTTGAAACCCCAGGGCCACTAACGAAGAGACACTGACTCAGAACAAATATGATGGATGATGGACGTTTGATTGACCTCCTGCAGCGCGTGCTCCGAGCTGACTCACTACCGGTGCGGACAACGAGAAAAATAGGTTGCATGAGGTCGTTCACACCGAGATATCAAAAGTGAGCCCATGGTACGGCGAGACACGTGTCGAATTGTATTAGTATGGAACTCATTGACCTAAAGAGGCCCGTTACATCGAACATTAGTTCGCGGTAGTACAAGTGGTTAACAACTCGGTTATTACCGCGGAAGCTGGCCGCACAAATGCACCTTCACAGCCGCGATAAGCGCGCTAGGGTTTCAATTGCACCATCCTACGGGAAGAGCCTTGCCCCCAGCGGCACAGCACAGGACTAATGGGACGACAGACGGGGTGGCGATTGGTGGTAATGGCTTGGCCGAGGCTTGTTAAGCTAGCCAAGCGTCGCGTAGGACTTGGAGCTCTTGTGGCGTCGACGACGAATTGCGCTCGACAGGGACACGATTAGGATCAGAGGCGGCCACTATCGCGACAACTCGGACCCACTGATCTGTACGATTGGAAAGACTGTAATCTTCACATTAGGAATTCAATTCGATTCAAATACGTCGTATAACGTGCTGTGCAAATTGCTTTCGAGTACGAAGCTGCAGATCGGTAGACTTACGCGTGCATTATCCCCCGTTGGACGACAGTGTCACCTGGGTGACAAAGTGTTTCCTTCGGCTCACCATAGCCGGTTTCTGCGTCGAAGGAATGCTGGGGAGTCAAGAGACTTAGAGTCCCCTGCAGCACGATCAAATAGTCGGTAGAAGTCGTACGGTGCTATGTAGGAAGAGTTCAGTCGTTGTGCCTAACCAATCTCAATTCGCAGGGGGAAAAAGGCGTACCATTACCCCTTCTGTGTTGGGTGCAACGTCTAGATAGTACATGTTGAGCCCGTTAGGCAACACAATACCGAATCCTGGAACATCGTCGAGCGGAATGTTGCCTCTAACCGTCTGTCAGTACCGAGTTGGACATAACATTATGGACATATGCACTCATGTATCCGAGGCTATGGGCGCAACGCCTTGCCTGTACACATGTGATGGGCGAGGACTCACGATCCATCATTACTGGTCGGGATCTTCTTGTGTGTTGCAACACGAGCTCGGACGAGTGACCCCCCCAAGATGGGTTCAAGTTTGAGAGTATCATCCAGGACTTCAACAGCGGGTTCAGCCTTGGCACTGTGCGCATTGGGAGCTGAGAGGGGAAGGTTCGACGCCGTTATACGTCTTGGGGCTTGGAGAAGAGGTGTCGTAGGAGCCATTGTATCGGGAAAAGAGTTTGTAAAGTTTCCGAGTGCCAGGGGATGTGTCGACGATGAACATATGCGTAACCTGTCGTATTAAAGTTTGGCGGTGGTATCGTCGTGAAGCTTTATATACGTCCAAGTCCGTCACCATCATCACGTATGAACACATGGTTTCTGGCAAGTCTATGAAATGGATTACTTCAGCTCGATGACAAATGAAGAGCAAATTTGACTGGAGTCGGTGGTTGCTAGGAGAGGCGTTAGGAAAACCCGATGTTGAAGAACCCATCACGATCCTTTAGCGCCCCTGATCAATAATTCACCATCGAGTGTAGCGTGCTTTTTGGGTGTTGTTGAGCGGGGGTTATTTCCCCCGGCGGTTGCAAGTGGACTTCACGACCACGTAAATTAGCTAAAGTGCCCAGGATTCTCATTTTGACCATATCCTATTTCATCAGGGCCCCAGATTGCGCAAAGCAATTAGTAACACAGATGGATGTGAATGCATCTACGCCTTGACCTAGTTAAGCAGGTAGATACTCGTTTACTACGATGTCAGCCTGGTCTGCGATTAATTAGAGCCGGTTTGTCATTTTGTACACAGCAGCTCTCATGCGGAATGTTCACAGATTCCTAGAGCGCAAATAGGAATACATACAGAAAGTAGGTTGGTATTAATTCCCACGTGATGGCGAACAAATTTCCATGCCCATGTCGACTCTATGCTCACGAGTCGTTGATCCTCACGGTTCCTACGGCTCCTGTGGCTTCTCGATCGTGTCCTACCTCGTGTTTGCCACGTGTATGATGACTCTGGAAATCCTTACCTGCCTCTTGTTGGTCTTAATCCGCCTCGAAACAAAGTCCCCCTTGTTTATCGGTAAGATCTCTCTGGAGTGCGGGAGCGACTACGGCCACGATCACTGTCATAACTTGGACTGCGACGTCGTTCACGATAATCACCATGGTCGTCGAAACTGTCTCTTCGTCCACCTCGACGTCTAGGAGGGGTTCGGGATCGAGATTCATACGACTCTGAGCGACTGCGGTTACGGCGAGAAGGGGGGGATCGAGATCGAGAGTAGGACCTTGGTCGGTAGGTGTCGAAGTTGTCCCGACCTGATCGTCCTGGACGCTGAGGTGAGCGATTCCCTCTGGCACCTCCAAAACCAAATCCTCTTCCACCACCTCCTCCTCCTCCACCGCCACCTCCGCCACCCATTCCTCCTCCACCTGCACCGCGGCCCGGTCCACCTCGGAAGCCAGGCCCAGGATTACGGGGATCTATATTTGCGCCTCGCCTCGCAGTGGGGGGAGATGGGTCGAATTTCCGGCGGGGTAGAACAATGGAAACGTTGATGATTGCACCGTCCAGGTTAGCCTCGTGCATAGAGGCAATGGCAGCCTCAGCATCAGCCTCGTTGACGTAAAGAATGTAGGCAGTGCCACGATTTGTGCCGACTGTGACGTGACGCAAATTGTCAGATTAGCAAGCGCCACAACAAGAACAGGCAAGTCGCGAAACTTACATTGGCGACTCATAGGGAGATCGAGGTCGCGAATTGGCCCATAGTGACCAAAGATCTCGTATAAATGGCCCTCATTGATCGTCTTGGAGAGCTTCTCAACGACAATCTAGACCCGTCAAAAGGTTAGTCTCGTGTTGACATTTGACCTTGGCCAATGGATGATTGTCGTGGTGGCGGCGCGCTACTGTGGCGTACCTTGGTGCTTCCTCTGAGAGGGCTGCGACTTTCGCCGCGACCACGACTTGGGCTCCGACTGCGGCTTCGACTTCGACTGCCGGGCGAGCGATAATGGCCATTATTGTTCGCATGCGAAGGTGGTGGTGAAGCGCTCGAGTAACGCCGACGGCGATTCGATGGCGAGGCTGAATAGCGTGACGGTGGTGTAGGTGACCGCGAGTGATCTCGGCCGTCACGAGAAGGCGACCGGTAATCCATTTCGGTCGGGTATGTGGGTAGATATGTATGCGCTTAGATGCGCTTGGATATACAGATAGGTTGAAGCTTGATGGCGGGTTGTTGGAGATGTAAGCTCAATGTCCTGTTATGATTGTGACAAGATTAGGGAAGCATTCCATACTAAGTACCTAGCTAGGTAGTAAAAGTGGGTAAGATATCTACTAGTGTTGCTCTCGATATCTTATCGATAGGTGAGATGCAGGTACCTAGTATGTACTTAGGTATCTTATCCTTTTATCTGCATTATCTGTATTACCTACATGTACGGAGTATGCGTAGGTATGTAGAAGGAGCGTTGCTTCCAATCCACACAGTACAGAGCTTTGGCTAAGGTAATTACTACGCTTTAGTCGAAGATCTATACTGGTTGTGCATGTTGCTTATTGACTGTGTAAGAATGGGCTAACTCCCATCAATTATGTACCTACTCATACAAACGGTGGTGTGGGGTACACGTGCCCTATGGTCCGTGCCCAAGGTGTCTCCACTTGACAGCTGGAGCCACAGCGTTACCAGGTAGGTACAGGCGTACGCACGGTATCCCTTCCAAGTATACTAGTATCAAAAAGCATACCTTAGGAAGTAGGTACAGTACAACACTCAGCTAAGCATCAAGTTCTGATTTCATCATTAGGCTGTCTACCGAAATTTGGGGGCAACCATGTTAACGCCACACCACTTTCACGTGGGCAACTACCGCAAGGCAGACGAGCCCGGCCCTCGAGCTCTCCGCCCTAATACATATAACGGAAGTTGGGGTTCTCTCGGTCAGTGAGATCTTCGAACGCGTGAGTTAGGTTGGTATCGTTAGCCTCCCGAACACCGGCAGCCGCCAAATCGTCACGCTTCATATTCTGTCGCTTGAGGTACCAGCGGAAAAAGATTAGGACTATCACTAGCGCAGCGTAACAGCCGAGATGCGTGAAGAATGCGATCTGTGTCTCTGGTCAACAAAAAATAGCACACCATACCGAGCAACGGGGGTCAGCTTACATGGTAGTTAGGCGCATCCCATGCGAGGAACACTTGAGGGCCTAGTAACGTTAGCTGCTGCTTATCCCCGGTGGGTTCGTACGTGGGTTGTGAACTGCCCCTAAGAAGGGGTTGGGGAAACGTACCAATCGCATTCCCGGTCGCCCAGAAGATGAAGTTGATGGCCAGGACGACCGACTTCTTTGTCTGGCCACCTACATTTCGGGAGAGCAGGGAGAGACCTAGTGTCTGCGCCGCCCAGAAGGACAATGTGATGTAATATGAGATCAGCAGCCCTACGTGTTGTGAGAATGTCTTGTTAGGGACGGTCAAGAGCAGAATGGTTCCGACGAAAGATCTACACCCATTTATAGTGAGCAAAAGCGAAGTTTACTGGGAACTCCGGTGTTGAGGCTTACGGTATGACGAAACCTAACGCAACCAGAATATTTTGACCCGTTTTCTTCACTATCCACACGGATCCGAGAAGAACGATGATAATGTATGCGCCCAGAACAATGGCTAAGAGCTGTGTTTGGAGGTTGCTGAACTGCAGATTTGTCGAGATGATGATATTGGCAAAGCTGCCCAGACCGCTCGTAGGCAGCGTTGTCGTGAGCTGGATTGCAGCATAACACCACGTCTGGGGATCGGTGAGTGCATCATATACCTGCTCCTTTTTGAAGGTGCGGTTCTGAAGACCGGTCTGGTTGTCACGAACACGCTCGACCATGAGTCGCTTATCCTCTTCCGTAAAACATTTAGCCCGCATCGGCGAGTCTGGCATGTAGACGATAACGAATGCGCCGAAGAAAATAGAGATGATGCCATACGACAGGAAGAGCCACTGCCACGACTTGAGGGGCCCCGTGGTGATGAGCGTGAAGAGATACGCTAGCAGACCACCAACGATCTGTTGTGCTCCGTTCATCATGTACCAGTATGTGACTCGAGCTGCCTGTTCTTCGCGACGATACCACATGGCCGAAAGTACAAGAAATGCCGGTTGACATGCAGATTCAAAAATTCCTAGCAGTGTACGAACTGTCACCAGTCCTCTAAAGTTTGTACAAGCGGCGTGGCTAGCGAGGACAGTTCCCCAGGCAATGATGGAGAATCCTAGGTATTTTGCGAGAGGAACACGCGCTATGATGTAGTTCTGTTGCGTGTCCGGTTAGCAATTTCAAAAACATCTCGGCCAGTGTTCCTAAGCCTTTGTGCGTACCTGGGGATATTCTACCACCAATATGGCGATATATATGCATGTTGTCAACCAACTGTAGAGCTGACTAACGTGCCCTTCGGGTGTCAACAAGCCAGTGTCTTTGGGTAAACCCATGATTGACGAGAAAGAGAGTGTGCCTTTGTCAATGGCTTGGAGGAAGTAAGTGCAGATCATAACAACCAAGACTCGACGGTCAATTAACTTTCGAAGCCTCACATTCTCTTCAGGCGTAATATCTATTCGGCCCTGCGCGGCATATTTGGCAATTTCCTTGTCGACTCTGTCAATATGCGTGTGGTCTCCCTTCAGCTCAACATCGTCCGTGACCGACAGAGTTCGACGAGTTTCGATCATCGAATCCCCGCCCGCCTCTTCGTTTTTCTGGGGCGCGGTCGTTGACATCGCGACGACTCGTTAGAAACCTTAGTTGTGGCCCAGCTGCTCATGAATCGGGAGATGACAGGCTTCTAAGGTTGAGTGATGACTGAAGAAGAGCGACATAAAATAAGAAGGGTGGGAAGAATCTGCGTCCCAGTTCTTTAAGTATGCAATAGGGTCTTATTAATCCCTGATCATGGCCATACGCATATGACCGTTGTATGGTTGACTATTCTAATTGTAGTTCGTCGTGCGAGCTTCCCCGGACACCTTACCTGAGAACATACAACGGTACCGGCCTGGTGGCAGGGTTAAGATACGCCTTGCCTTGTAAAGGACTAGATGGCCCTTGTTGTGAAGACATCAGCACGTGGTGCCACCCTACTCTTACTCGATGGACACATTAATGTTGTATTCATCTGGATAGCCTACAGCACAACCTCTTCCTTGTCAAGAGCCCTGGGGAGCGGGGAACTATGTTGGGGCAGTAACCTGGGGTTCTGGGGAAAGATCCGCTTAATTGTTGACATGATTCGTCCTCTTTCTCAATTCCTGGGAGTCGTCAGCTCACCGCCATGAGATACGTACTAATAGGATGTTGAACCGATATACCGAAGCGTCGGGACAAGATAGGAGTACTGCCTTCTCCAATTAAACCCAAATAGGTATCGGATCTGGTTACTAACATAGTAGCTATTCATTGAGGCACATCAAGTGTTAGCTCGTCTTCGTAGACTTCAACTTCGCTGCTCAATACCCCAGCAATCTCCACTGAAATCAATAGTTCAAGAACTAGGTGTTCGGTATAATACCACCCGAATAAGCCAAGCTCCCTGACTAGGGTCGAATTATCCACCAAAGAGCATCGGGGATTCAAATCGCTAACCCTCGCAGTGGGTTCTATCTCTTCTAACTCTTATACGAGACGCGGGGGCGATTGAGTCTTGGGGTCACCCTAGTCTATCCTCTATTAAAGAAATATCTTGGCAGCTCTACGCTCATCCGCTTATAACGATGAAAACGATGGATATACAAAATAGTAAGTGTAATAGAATACAATCGTAGGCTAATAACAAAATATCAAACCGGCTATTATAAGAGCCATATATCAAAGCTTGTACGGAAAGACGAAGTGTAACGCATGTGTCCCACCACTTTGATAGCACGAACAATCTGATCACATTTCTGTTGCAGAATGCCTGCACAAGCTCACGGTTTTCAATCCAGCGACATCCATGACAAGATCAAGCTCTTGATCGATGGCTTGGTTAATATCAAGGATAAGTCAGGAGAATTCCTGATGACGCTGGCAGACGGCCGTGTCATTGACACGAAAGGGTGGAACGACTGGGAATGGACGCACGGGATCGGTCTGAACGGCATTTGGGCCTACTACTCCCTGACAGGGGATGAGAAGTACCTAACAATCATTGAAGATTGGTTCGCGAACCGTTTTGCAGCCGGGGGCACGACTAAGAACATCAACACGATGGCCGTATTCTTGACGCTAGCCTACGTGTACGAGAAGACAGGAAACATCACCTACCTGCCGTGGTTAGACAGCTGGGCAGAATGGGCGTACTACGACCTGGAACGCACCAAATACGGCGGCATGCAACACATCACATATCTCGAGGAGAACGACCAGCAGCTATGGGACGACACACTCATGATGACCGTCATGCCGCTCGCCAAGATCGGCAAGCTTCTCAACAGACCGCACTACGTTGAGGAAGCAAAGCGGCAGTTCCTGCTTCATATCAAGTACCTCTTCGATGCGAAGACGGGGCTATTCTTCCACGGCTGGACGTTCCACGAAGGCGGCCACAACTTCGCGGATGCGAGGTGGGCGCGAGGCAACGCGTGGCTCACGATCGTGATCCCGGATTTCCTCGAACTGCTGGACTTCCCGCCCAACGACCCGATACGGGCCCATCTCATCGACACACTGAACGCGCAGTGCGAGGCGCTGAAGAATCTACAGACGCCGTCGGGCTTGTGGCGCACGCTTCTGGATCATCCTGAGGAGGAAGGCTCTTATGTTGAGGCTAGCGCGACGGCGGGTTTTGCCTTTGGGATTCTGAAGGCGCAGCGGAAGAAGTATATTAGCAAGGAATATGAGGATATGGCGCTCAAGGCTATAAGAGGGGTCTTGGATAATATCGATGCCGATGGTGAGCTGCTCAACACGTCGTTTGGAACTGGGATGGGCCGGGATTTGCAGCATTATAAGGACATTCCGATCACTAGTATGCCCTATGGACAGGCTATGGCTATAATGGCTTTGGTAGAATTCTTGAGGGTATTCATATAATAGTGGGCTGTTGGCGTTCGTTCATTCTGGGATGATCAGCTCTAAGACGGTTTGAGCTGAGGATTTGCCTGCCGGGACAATCAGTGACCATCAGTCGCCATACAGTACGGTGGCCGATAGCTAAAAGTGTACCAAACCCCTATTCAATCAAGCTCGTTCGGATGATATCTGGTCCGTTACACGATCAAGTCCCTTCTGCAGTCGCAAAACAACCCAGGTATGTACATACATACAGGGCTCACAATGACAGGCATAGTTAGCCTGTTTTGGGTATCATCAATAAGTACCTAGGTAGACTAATCTAAATTATACGTATTGCCAGTCTTGAGTTTATTCACGAGATTCGCATTTAATTTACCTTTTCCCTCTCCTCTCCCCTCCTTCCCCTCTTCATTACTAACATGTTTACAATCACCACACACACACAAATGCTCACAATATGCTATCTTGTCTTGTACTTCCACTCCACTGCCCTTGTAGCATTCGCTATCGCCCTCAGCGCCTATGAGAAAGCACTCAGTAGCCACTATGCATGCTAAGTTTTATAAATTAATTGGAATAAACATAGTAATGAGCTAGAATAAATGGTGAATAATTGCTGATTATTCACATAAAAGGCAGGAATAACAAGTGAATAGTGCAAATTGCATATATACTTCGCGCCGTTCAACAGTGTCGATATCTAACGCCCCTTCAACGTAACCTCTGAGATATGGCGGCTAGTTAAAGGAGCCCCCGTCGGCTTATTATCCGTCTGGGGTTGATGGAACGCAGACGGGCTTTCGGCAAGGTTTTCATCTGCAGAGACAACAAGATATATTTGTAGACGTTATTCTGAGAATTCCTTCGAGCAATGGTTCTGGAAAAGTCGAGGTGGCCCTTCTTCAAACTCGTTATGTGATATATACGAACCCGCGCAGTTTCGAAGCTTGCAGTTCCCAAAAGATTGTTGAGTTATATGATGACAATGATGTTGCATTATGGATGGTCTCTTCATAAGCCGGGAGTCATTATTGACATTCTCAGGGTCGGGGACAGCATCAAAAATCTATCAACAAAAAAAAAATAGAAATAAAATAAGATGAGAAAAATACAATGCTGTTGATAACGACCTCGCCCGCGGTCAAATCCGACGTCTGCGCAACGGCCGCGACGGCGTTGACGATCTAGCCCGGACTTTAGGCTTGTGGGCATTTTGACCCACCCAAGTCTGCCTCTAAACACGGTGTATGAGCAAATTGAGTAAGCGGTGTGTATGTAATTCTGCCATCGCGACCATTTATCTATCGGTCGGACGCAGCCGAAATTACTACCGATATAGATAGGACTGGAAGGTGAGCTCGAGTTCAATTTCATCCCATCTCCTCATTCGGACCCCACGACGACCGCCCGACTGCTGGGATCAATTAAGTAATCATGTTGATTAAAAAGGCTGATAACGAAATCCCCGTTTGTCCTAGTGTCAAAACCAAAAACCTAGTCTTTGCGTGAACATCATTCCTTATCTATGCCCAATGCGAGCACAAGTTGTGATTGGCTGAGTTTGGCTTACACGTTGTCTACCGGTCATGGAATTGATCGATCTGACCACGATTTAATCAACTGCCTTTCAGACGGCAGATACCGATTGTCATATTCGATGATAAGGTGTGTTGCATTTTTCTGACTGTTGGAAATATGTTGTGACACCGACCCGATCGCTGATGACGCTGTCTCAGGTATGCACGATGATATAGATGCTAAATCGCTGGTAACGGGATTCAGTACTAGCTAGCTAGATAATTACTCGGTCACTCACTCATGAGACAAGATAAACCATGTACCTACCCTAGCTGATGTGTGCTTAGACGACGTCGTCCCAGATTCCCCTCTCGACCGACATACGGTCTTGATAAGGCAAGATGACAATCAAGGTTGCACTACACACCCATGCAACCCCAAAATGATGGGCTTATCGGCCAATCCAGATGCTCGGTGTCGATCTCACCGTCGCAGTTTAAGATTCTGCCCCACGAAACTGTAGGTTTCAGCCCAGTCTGCCGTGGCGTAGGGCGTTATGTGTGCATGTCGTTTATGTAGTGTTGGCCCGTGGGAATGACTATGTCTTGGTTTTTGGTGGGGGCGGGTTGATGATTGACATAGCCAAAGTTGGATATCTTCCGTGGATATCTTGAATCTGTAGATCTGTTATAAGTATAAGGTTTACGACCAGAATATCGGACCTTAAGGTCGCCTTTCCTACACCGCGAATTCCATCGCGCGAGGCACGTGACTCAGCGTATAACTTTAGGGATATATATCAACTGTGGAAGATCTTTTGGTATGAGTGGCGCCGTCTAGACTGGTTTATATTTTGTCATAATCATCATGGATGGGTCGATGGCGAGTACGCCGCTTGGGCAAGGAGTCGGGTATGGCATTGTCCTTGGGTTAGGAGCACTCTTTGCTCTAGGCATGGTAAAACGATTTACCTAAGCCAGAGTGGACAATTGTCTAATTATCGTGCTTAGATTCTCGTCACCGTCGTCCTCAAGCGGTATAATTCGGAGCTCCAAACTTCAGAGATGTTCAACACAGCTGGACGAACCGTGAAAAGTGGTCTTGTGGGCTCCGCGGTTGTGTCCTCCTGGACTTGGGCGGCCACTCTCCTTCAATCTTCGGGTGTATGCTACAGATACGGTGTTAGCGGTCCTTTTTGGTACGCATCGGGTGCCACGGTTCAGATTCTTCTCTTTGCTACCCTCGCTATAGAGTTGAAGAGGCGGGCGCCTAATGCGCACACTTTCCTTGAAGTGTAAGTGCCCCTTTTTGTATTGGGGTAGCACTTGGACTGATATCGGTTGATGTAGCATCAAGGCCAGATATGGCACCATTGCCCATCTCGTGTTCATGGTCTTTGGCCTTGTTACAAACATCCTAGTCAGTTTGATGCTTGTTGTAGGAGGATCTGCCACGGTAAACGCGCTCACCGGCATGAGCAATATTGCCGCGATATACCTCCTCCCCGTCGGTGTTGTCGCTTATACTATGGTCGGCGGACTGAAAGCCACGATCTTGACCGATTGGATTCACACCTTCATCTTGCTCATAATCATCATCGTTTTCTCACTTACGGCATATGCTACCTCCGATGTTCTTGGATCGCCTTCTGCTGTCTATGACCGTCTGGTAGAGGCAGCTACTGCTCATCCTATTGAAGGCAATGCGGAGGGAAGCTACCTCACCATGCGTAAGTAGTCTACCGATAGCCCCTATCCCCTACCCCCTTTCTCCCCCCAAAGACTATCTCACCTTCTGATATCGTCTTCAGGCTCGACGCAGGGAGTCATCTTCTTCGTGATCAACATAGTCGGTAATTTCGGCACCGTATTCCTTGACAACGGCTACTACAACAAAGCAATCGCCGCGTCCCCAGTCCACGCGCTCCCAGGTTATATTCTAGGCGGCCTCTCCTGGTTCGCGATCCCCTGGTTAACCGCCACCACGATGGGTTTATCAGCCCTCGCGCTAGAGAACACGCCCGCCTTCCCAACGTATCCTAACAGGATGTCCGAAGACGAAATCTCAGCTGGTTTAGTCCTCCCCTACGCCGCCGTGGCATTGCTTGGAAAGGGGGGCGCTATAGGGACCCTGTTGATCGTTTTCCTCGCTGTGACGTCTGCGACTTCTTCGGAACTCATTGCCGTTTCCTCGATCTTCACCTACGATTTATACCGCACTTATTTCAAACCCGAGGCTAGCGGGAAGCGCCTTATATACATGTCGCACGTCATCGTCTGCGTGTACGCGCTGTTCATATCTACGTTTTCCGTAGGACTCTACTACGCCGGTATTTCGATGGGCTATCTTTACCTGTTGATGGGATGTATTATCTCGTCTGCGGTTGTGCCGGCTACTTTGACGCTCGTGTGGTCGGGTCAGAATAAATGGGCCGCCGCCCTTTCTCCACCACTTGGTCTTGCATTCGCCCTGATCGCGTGGCTTGTTACTTCCAAGAAGACGTGTGGTTCTCTTGATGTTGCTTGCACTGGCTCAAACAACCCTATGCTGGCTGGCAATGGTAAGACACATCGAATCGCCTGCTGTTTTCGAGATGAACTGACGTATCGGGATAGTTACTGCATTGTTGTCACCTGTGGTGTTAATTCCTATCTTTACCTTGATATTCGGCTTGGTAAGTCTTGTCTGTCCCTTTCTGCCTATATAGATTAGAGATACTAATCGAGAGCCGTGCAGGATGAATATGACTGGAAGTCCATGATGCAGATCCGCAGAGCAGACGACCGCGACGTAGCAGATGAAGCCAATGTTGACCTCGAACAAACCCTTGCTAGCAGATGCGTCGAGACGAACGACGAATTCGACGTAGAGCAAACGAAGCTCTTGCGCGCGAGCAGAATATCGAAATGGACCACAATCGGAATGACGCTAGCTTTCCTGATCCTATGGCCATTCCCTCTATACGGCACCTCGTACGTCTTCTCGAAACAATTCTTCACAGGATGGGTGACGGTGGGCATTATCTGGATATTCATATCATTGGGCGCCGTTGGATTATTCCCCGTCTTCGAAGGCCGACATACTCTCGTGCACACCGTCAAGTCAATTTTTTTAGATGTCTCAGGAAGGAAACATCCTAAGACGATCCATGCAGAGAGGATGATGGCAGATGATAAGCGTCCATCTAGTTCAGATACTCCTTCGAAGAAGGAATCGGCTACGATTTACGAAAAACACCTGTGATACAAGCTTGTGAGGGGAATTTACATTAGTAAAAATATGTCACGTTCGAGGAACTTATTCTGACCGAATTATATATAAACAACTCTAAGTGTATATCCCGTTTTCGTGGTAAGAAAATCTTCATTAATGTACCGACTCCTTTCGCCAGGGGATTCCGTTTCATCATTTTATCCTCTGTTAGCCCTTTCGCCAATGCGCCTAGGCCAAACACTCGTGGGATGTAGTAGATATCGTGTTTAGTATCATCTTACCAAGTTGCAGAGACTGGGAGATCTCTCGAACTCTGCCCGACCATAAATTTGTACTCACCATCGACTACCATAGCCCAATTCTGGGCAACCACATCCCAATAACTTAGATCCCTTCTTGTCAGGTTGAAAGTCACAGTACTTGTTTCTCCCTTTTCGATGGGTATCTTATCAAATCCACGCAAAACTTTGACTGGAAAGTCGACCGTAGATGAATTTGGATAGCTCAAATAAAGTTGTGCGACAGCCTGACCCCGTTTGTCGCCGGTATTTGTGACGTCGACAGATACTTTAACATAGGTCTCCCAGAGGTCTGGGTTTCCTCCTTCATCTCCGCCAGCACCGGAAGGTGATTGCTTGACATCATATCCATCGGGATAGGGATATGGATCTGACACAATCTCGTCAATGCTATCGAGATACGGGTAGACATACTTCTCTAGCTTTCGTAGTTCACTAGGGAAGAGGGCTTCCTCGGCATCTGGGATGTTGGTGTCGTACTCAGGAGGCGAAGCGAAATCCTCTGATCGCGGAGCTGGTAACTCGCTCTTTTCCTTGATTTGTTTGACAACAACATTAGCGAATTCAAAAGTAGTATAACTCAATCCGAAGCCAAACTCGAACCGTGGCTCAATGTTGAACTTGTCAAAGCGACGATAATCAATGTACAACCCTTCTTTGAAGTCTTGTTGGGGAACGAGACCATTTGGCTTGAACATGATTTGTCCACCTTCTCCATAGTCGCTCAAGCTTCTTCCAATCGACCAGGGCAACTTTCCACTGGGATTGGCAGTGCCCAATATGACATCTGCGAGAGCGTTGCCACTTTCCTGTCCAGGCAAGTTGGCCAATATTACCTGACACTTAACGTCAATATTTCCAACGTTGAACACGATATTTAGGGTTTTACTTACTGCTTTCACGTTCGGTAGGTCGATCCATTGTTCCATCACAACAGGACCGACGGTGTGGATAACAACGAGGACTTCAGGGCAGCCTGAGGCGACCTTGACAATTAGATCGTCGCCACCTTTCTGCAGATTTAGATCCGGTCGATCGCCTTTCACCGAACCCCAAGAAACATAACCTTCTCCAGAGTCGGAGTTGGCGAACACGATACAGATATCTGCTTCTTCGAGTATGCCGGGTTGTTTGTCGAAGGCGGGGCTATTAGTCAAATGCGTTGTTACTTTCACTCGTTTGCTATCCCATGCCTTCTCGAGAGCCTCATCAGGCGAAACGAGATAGGGGAACTCGACTGCGCCGGATCCCCATCCGGAAGCTAATGTGCCCTGGTTGCAGGCGCGGTCTTTGCAGAAATTAGGTCCCTCACCAGGGCCTGCGTCCTCACCAAATATGGCTATCCGCAGTAGTGAATCCTGCCTCTTGGCCGCTTTGCGCGGAGTGCTTCCATCATGGGCGATGGGTAGTAATCCTTCGTTCTTTAACAGAACAATTCCCTCCGTAGCTATCTGTCGCGCCAGTGTTGAGTGATTTCCCATCACGTTGACGAATTGATTGACTTTGTGCTCTTCCTGCTTCGTCGGACTACCTGGGGCAAACACACCAGTTTCTGAGTCGGTCCAAGAAGAGAAGTTCGGGCCATTACCATCAAATTTCGTCTCGTCGTCCTGCCCCATTTGATACCAGGCAGCGACAATGCGAGTCACCATATCGTTAAGCCTATCAAGAGGTACGGATCCATTCAAAACAGACTTGGTCAACTCCGGACCCCACAAAGACTTTCCGTCTGCCCAGAATAGGCCGTCGCCAGGCATAGTCATCTTCAGAAATCAAATATTAGTAAGTGTGTGACATTGGTATGCGACTTATAGACGAACGAAATCAAAACTCACATCCAATCCCGCCAGAGCGGTAGAGACGCCACCTCTCTGTGATAAACCAGATCAGCATTTTGAATAAGTCACGATCACGACTCTTGAGGACAAACCTGAGCAAGCCAATCGCTCATTACAAAGCCCTGGAAACCCATCTCATCTCTGATTAGGCCGTTCAGCAATTTAGAGTTACCACACGCATAAGAATTGTTGACCATATTGTAGCTACACATGATAGAGGCAACACCAGCCTTGATGGCATCACCAAAAGGCCAGAGATACAATTCATGCATAGTCCTATCATCGATGTTCGAAGATAGGGCATTAGCTAAACCCCATTCGAAAGACTGTCGAAAATGCTCCTGCTCATTACCGACCAAGTGCTTGACTGTAGCACATAATGTTAGTATACACTGCAAGTTTCAACACAGATTTTAAGTGCACCAGAAGAGTGATATCCCGCTACTCCTTGACGCGATTGATGTAGGAGACTACAAGATTAAGACAAGAGGACGGGCGGAGGTTTATGAGCTTGAAAGAGAATAAAGCACATACTTGTAGCCATTACATTCGCATCCTGGATTCCTCTTATAGAGCGCTCCGCAGCGATTCCTTGTAGATATGGATCTGCTCCAAACCCTTCCCAATTTCTACCACCTCCGGGGGCTCTTCCAAGAGGACCTATACAGGGACCAAGAATTGCATTGATGCCCTTCTTCCGAGCCTCGATCGCGTGAGCATTCCCCCACTGATACATCAAGTCCTTGTTCCAGGTCGCGCCGACGGTGACACCGGCAGGCCATGCGGTCGCATTATCCGTGAAACGTATGCCCAAGGGACCGTCTTGCAAAGCAAGAGAGGGAAACCCAACGTGTATCGCAGGGCCTGTGTTTCCGACTGCTGGACCCATTTCCCAGCCTGTACCCGTACTTATGTTCACCTTTTCAGGTAACGTCATCTTAGCCACCATCTCGCTTGCCTTCCGGTAGCTTTCAGCCCAACTCTTCGTAGTTCCTCCTTTTGGTGTTGGATACCATGGCGGTGATAGTCCATCAGGGGGAGCTTGTTTATATTTCTTGAAGGCAAAAAAGCCGCCGGTGCCGAGGACAAGCCATGCGAGCAGGAAAACTGCGACAGAGATGATGATACATCGTGTGGATCGGGCGGCGAAGCACGAACCGCAAGGCCTCCATAATCGACGGCTTTTGGGGTGGGTTTGGAAGGCTTCGTATGGTTTGGAGCTGGTCAGAGGATCGGTTTGGAGATATTCGGTCGCGTCAAGGTCCGAGTCAAAGTCGGAGAAGCTTTCGGTTTCCTGGCTCTCCCTCCCCTTCTCCTTGTCATGAGATGTGGCCATGGCGAGACGACTGTCGCTCTAGTTTCTTTTACGAGCTCAACTGCCTCTCTGCTACGGCCCAATTGGCAAGTGATGTCGCAATAAGATCGATATCGATGGAGGGAAATGGATAGATATATGGCGCCGCGAATAGAACTATGCACAGGTTCTCGTTCTAGAGCTCTACGTATTTAAAGG
This sequence comes from Xylaria sp. FL1042, assembly GCA_022495085.1. NCBI lineage: Eukaryota > Fungi > Ascomycota > Sordariomycetes > Xylariales > Xylariaceae > Xylaria > Xylaria sp. FL1042. The sequence continues at coordinate 72,366 of MU380238.1, forward strand.
CCATATATAAAATCTGAATATAATAAGGAATAAGAACAGTAAAAAGAATTGAATTGAGAAAACAAAATAATAGAAAACGAAGGAAAGAAAAAAGCACTGGAAACTCGTAAAGTCTCAGCAGCAACGCTGACGAGCAAGTTTGGTTCGACCCCACGACAGGTACCAGTATGGCACTATGGTACCTGTCGTGGGGGCCTGCTAGTCTGCTACGCTAGGGTATTTGGTCCGCTATCCCGGTTCCCGCTATCCCGCTAACTTGGACTACCGTCTCTACTGCCATTACAGCATCAGCCTCTGAATAAGTACCCTACGTCAACTCTTAGATTTTACGTTAGGTAAGTAAGCATTATCCCAACGCGATGATTTGGGAATCGGAGAGAATGATCGAATTTCACCCCTATAAGGCTTTGGTATCAATTCAGTGCAGGTACGTAGGTCTATCGAATCGGCCACAAAACATCCATAATATCAGCTCCGAACTCGGTCATCCCAGCCGGTGCCTGACCATGCCTGATAAGGTGCCCGCCCAATGGTTGCAAAAGCCAAACTGATGCGTATACGCATCTACATAAAACCCTTGCTCTCCCCAATTGTAGAACCTAGTAAGTCGGATAATAAGAAATGATGGATATACCAGGTCACTCATCTCCCATTGCCAGGATCCCGATCAGTCACGATCAATTATAGCTCAAAATGTAAGATCAACTCAGACTGTACTTGATAGGTACGCTTCTTGTTTTCCTACGTCTCACCATCCGGGCAGGATGAAAATAGGGCCCATCCAGAACACTGCATAGTAGTATAGGCGCCTAGAGAAAGCGGATCATTCTGGGGCCATCACTATATACCACTTGATATCTAACTTTATCAGCATCTATAATATCTCTATGTTTATTTATACACGTGAGACTTTCTATATAAGAATCAGCACTATTGCGTGTTGGACAGCATATAGCTTCAACATCTGGGACTCCTGGGACCTCATATAGTAGAATCTGCTAGGGAAGTAGATAGGGGGCAGCACGCGCGATCGACCAATTGGAGCTTCGTGGTGAACGACAACTCGACTGCCCAGCCAAATTCCGAATGCAATCTGACCAGACCTTTATGCTTCACTATGCATAGATAAAAGATACAACATGAATGTCTGCAGCTCTCTTCCATTTTATAAGTTTATTATCTTTTAGCAGCCCCGAGAGACGACCTTTGACTGCCCTTGGTGTAGGGCTTGAGACCATAAGTTATTAATTGGTGCCGGTTCGATCTTCCATACCCTGCAAATCCCACCTCAGCTCATCCTCAGAACTAAGTTCCTCCTCACCTTCATCATAACCATCATCAGCTGCTCTCTCTTGGATCATCCACGTCCATGCCAGCTTACCCGACCGAAACTGCTCCACCTCCTGTGCCCCTTCCACTACGCTCCTACATCTGCTACCGTGTAACCTTGCCGCTATCTTCTGCCAGCTTCTACTAATTCATCCTTGCCTTTCAGCCGTGCTTAGCGTCGCCGACATCGTTAGGAAAAGATAGTAACCAGCCTCTGGGTTTATTATGCGTTTATTCCCTATGTATTATACGTCTTTTCCTAGCAGGGGATTTGGGGGGCAGGATTAGGGAGACCATCGATCTAGAGGAAGAGGGTGAAGAGAAATAAATAAGGAGATTGTTTATAGCAGGTGCAGGAATGATATCTCCTAGTCTTCTACTCGATCCACTTGACCGAAGTCATGTCGTCAAGATGCGGAGTGAGAAAGACGGAGATGAAGATGAAGATGTATCGATTCGTTTATGTCGATAGACCGACAAGGAAATGTAGGTATGAGATACAACGTACGCAAAGACATCATGGCGGTGATCAAACCGTCGTGCAATATGATGTTAGTAGGGAAATTGTGCTACTCACTATTACATTTGGTGTTACTAAGCGGTAGACGTTCCTTGATCTTTATGTTCTAATTTCTCCGAATGCTTAATAATTTAAGCATTATAAGCGATGCTACACTATAATCAAAGTGCTAGACTTTCCCTTAGCCAAGAAATCATCGAGTATTAGTTGATTCTTAACTAGTCCGTTAGTATGCCCATAAGGCTACTTACAAGAGCTATGTCGGGCCGTATTCGTAGACGTAGTAAAGAAAATACGTTTAGTCTCCCGAGGAACATCTTAAGATAAAGAAGAAGAAAAAGGAACGTCTTAGTTTCGTCAACAACGTACAACTCCCTTTATATAGGCCAGTGCTACTCAACATAGTTAGAGAGCCTATAGGGGTAGCGGTAGAATACGTAAAACCTCTTTAAAAACTTACTTAAGGGATAGGATAATGTGTGCGGCGTTTGGTCGCTGAATAGGCATAAGGGCTGTACCAATAATTAGATACTAAGAGCCTAATAACATGCAAATGAGTTAGTAAGCAAGGAGAAGAGGACGCAGCAAGATGAAAAACCAAAGAAGGGGGGATGCTGAAGAGGAGAGTCAACTTGTCGCTCCGTGAAATGACCTCTCACTTCTATACAAAACATATTGTGTGCTGCAGAGGCTCATGCTAGACTATCGGGTCTTGGGGGCCTAGCAACAAGACCACTTTATATCTAATCATAAGTACGGTTGGGCCATAGCCACCAATATCAACGATGATGATATACCTGACTACCAACCGTCAACCCTCTTAGCAAGATTGGAGTTCTACATTGAATGTTTTTGAATTTCACGAGTACAACCGAGTTAGTGTGCACGAATACTGACAGGGGGTTTTAATGTGTTTGTCTAATAGAAATGTCTAAACTACCAGTACTACCATGATTCGAGGATAACTACTTACATATAGGAAGGTGCTTACACCGCCCAGATAGATTTACTTACCTTACTAGCTACTTTAAGTCCAGTGTAACTGCACCAGACTACTTAGCACCTTCCATAGACCTGCTGTGAATTCTTCCAGGGATATACAAAGCGCCTTCTTCATTTGGGAGAAAGCGATAAGTGGCAATCTCAGCTATTTTCACTTAGTCTGTACTGGAAAGTATAATCATGTGCCCTCGATCTGGCCTTAGTATCTTCCTCGGTAGATTTTAAGGACTATGACTGTATAATCGACGCTATGGTCGACGCTATGGAGGGGCACTACCTGTTGTCAACGATCAATCGTATTATCGATAAAGCAACAACTTCGAAGCTAACCACTGACGCTAGCAATAGGGGATCTATCCAATCTGAGACAAGTGGAAGTGAGGGATGCGGCTCAAGTCCTGTTTTGGTGGGATAATGACAAGCCATGCATGCATGAAACGTCGGCGATTGGTACGTTGAACCCGGCGACGGAACGGCTAACCACCACGGCCGGGGAGATCCGACTCCTATCTAGGTGTCCAGTTGCTACCCTCCATCATATCAAAACCCCGCGATGCGCGATGGCGATGTGGCATGCGGCGTGGCATGCGGCGTGGGGTATCGGGACGCACGGAGTTGAATCAGGCACAGCTGAAAGTTCACATAGTGCTGTCTGTCCGCAGCCGATGGACTTGAGTCGCACCGACGATTGTCAGCTACCTATGTCGAACAGGATAGGGTGAACTTACATCTCGGGCGGATCCACGGCATGCATGCATGCGTCCGGTGAGCGGAGACTCGTCAAACCCCGGGTTTATGCGTATTACGGCCGCGTTTCGGCTGTGGGCTCGCAAGGACTTGCCAGATAAAGCTAGGATCTGGCGCCGGCGATATAAGATGATTGAACGAGGTACTGCAGTAGGCCAAATGTAGCTCATGCATCACCCCACATGCGCTGTCGAAACATGACGAGTAATGTTTGTCCTATCAACGGGCGTCTTTCACTAGTCCGTCCATTGTCCTCCTTACGTTAGTTAAGTACTAACCGGGGTAGCTCGATGTGTACCAAAGCAGCTTATCGAAGCTACCTCTGTACCTCATCTTCACTTTGGGCAGCAGTTGGATGATAAGCCTGGGCGCGATATAGGAGGTCTCCTTGAAATAGGGAGGTATTTAAAGACAAGGCGGCGGTATTTATTTTGTTTGATTCTTTAGACTGACTTTGTAACTTATTTGTTTTATCCTCATCCACGCCGGAATCAGAATAAGACGCAATTGTCCAAGATGTCTGAACAGAAACAGACAACCGAAACCCAACCGCCGTCTCACCCATTGCGGCCTCTCACAGAAGACGAGCTGCTTCGCGCTCGGAATATTGTGGTTGAGAAGCATGGTGGTGAAGGCGTCGTCCTCTTCTTTAGATCCATTTACTTAGATGAGCCCAAGAAGGAGGATCTTGTCCAATTCCTCGTTGCCGAACATGGTGGGCAATCACCCACATCCACACCTCCACGACAGGTAACTGTGTTATTTGATCGAGCCAAAGACGGTGTGCCTCGGCTTAACGAAGCGATCGTTGATGTCGGGGCGGGAGAGATCCGCCGCAGCAGAACCTTTCCCGCTTACTGTCAGACCAGTTATACGGCCGCAGAGTTTGGTGTGTTCCACGATATCTGTGTAGCATCGGAAATGTTCAAAAAGGCTTTAGAGGAATTCTCTCTACCCGAAGGCTTCGTCGTCGCCATAGATCCTTGGCCTTACGGTGGTCTTGACCCAGATGAGGATGTGCCTCGGTATATGCAGGGTCTTGTGTACGCTCGCAACGCGGCTAACAACAACCCCGATTCAAATCACTATGCGTACCCGCTGCCTATTATCCCGGTCATGGACTTCGCTACCAAAAAGATGATCCGAGTTGACCGATTGGCAACGGGAGGAACTGGTGACAGCCTGTACCCCGCCGTACCGGCCGACCAACCTAAGAAACTCTTCCAGCAGCGCGGGTCATCAAATGAATACGTGCCTGAACTACTCGACCGGCCGGTACGCGCTGACTTGAAGCCCATCGATATCACACAGCCCGAGGGTGCCTCCTTCAAAGTCCACTCTGATAATCTAATCGAGTGGCAAAAGTGGCGATTCCGTATCGGGTTCACACCACGAGAAGGCGCTGTGCTACATGATGTATGCTACGACGGCAGGCCGATTCTCTTCCGTCTATCGTTTTCGGAGATGACGGTCCCCTACGGTGACCCGCGAGCACCGTTCCACCGCAAGCAAGCCTTTGACTTTGGAGATGGTGGTATTGGACGGGCCGCTAACAATCTTAAACTGGGATGTGATTGTCTCGGTGCTATCCATTATTTGAGCGCTGTCGTCACGGATTCGGAAGGTAAGCCGGAGACGGCGCTGAATGTGGTGTGTTTGCATGAACAAGACAACGGTAAGCATGGTATGTCCACATGATCAACACGAAACCTAACATGGCACAGGCATTGGATGGAAGCACACTAACTTCCGGACTGGTCGTGCTGTGGTAACACGGCTCCGGGAGTTTGTGGTTCAATTCGTAGCTACGCTGGCGAATTACGAGTATGTGTTCGCTTACAAGCTTGATACCGCGGGTGGTATCTCTGTTGAGACTCGGGCCACTGGAATTGTGAGCATCGTGCCCATAGATGAGGGCAAGGTTTCTAGCTATGGCAACGTAGTATCTCCTGGTGCCCTAGCCCAAAACCATCAACACATCTTTGCAGTTCGCATCGATCCCAATATCGACTCATATGGCGACGACACTGCCGTAGTGTTGGAGGAGAGCCATCCTACCCCCATGAACCCAGAAACTAACCCATTTGGCAATGGCTACGAAGTACGCCGACAGAGGGTTGAAAGTGCCATGTATGCCGATGCGGAACCTAAATTCAACCGGACAGTGAAGCTGGAAAATGTGAATAAAAAGAACCCCGTCAGTGGGAAGAACGTCGCATACAAATTCAGCCCTCCTGCCACACAACTCATGCTCGCCGACGATAACAGCACCCAAGCAGCGAGAGCACCGTACGCCAAGCATCACATCTGGGTGACGGGATACCGTGACGAAGAGCTGTGGGCGGCTGGAGAGTTTACGAATCAGAGCAAGAAGGAGGAGGGTGGCGTCAAGGCCATGGTGGCGAGGGGTGACTGGTTCGTTGACACACCGTCTACAAATAGTCAAACTGGACAGCGGAGTAGTCCCGTTGTCTGGAATGTGTTTGGACTTACTCATAACCCGAGAGTCGAGGATTGGCCAGTAATGTGAGTGCTCCCCAGGCTATAGAAACGATTACCGCGTCTGGAGCAATTCAGCTAACCTTGACAGGCCCGTCGAGATCCATCAATTCCACATCCGCCCAGCGGATTTCTTTACGAGCAATCCAGCTCTTGACATGCCGACGCGAAAGAATGATACCAGCGTCCTCGTGCCCTGTTGCAGTGGCAATGCGTCTCGCGACAGTCTTCGCACCGACAGTGATAATTCTGGTTCTACCCAGGTCAACGCCGTGGCGCATCTACAGGGCACTGCCGAAGGAGATGTCGACCCCAAGAAGCTTCCTAAGGCGCCCGAGAATAAGCGCCATTCGGCTACGTTGTCGAAGATTTTCAGTTGGAAGAAGGATTCGAAATAATGGGCTTATTAGGGGTTAGGGGCTGGATTTTAAGCTACGTAGATTGTAGAATATCTAGATGGAGTACCTGCTACCAAGTAGCTAGGATAACGGGATTGGAAGGCAATATAGGTTACGTCTGCAATGATGGCACGAAAGGGGTAGAATGAAGTTAAAGTCAATATCCTCATACGATCTTTTCGCGATATTACACCATCTGCATGTCTTATGGTTACGGCTTGAATTGAATAATGCCAGATGCAATGTAAGCATGTCCTATGATAGTTATCAGGTACCTAGGTAGGTACTTACTTACGTTAGGTAGGTAGCTTGCAATGCTAAAATAGGTAGGTGCCCTATCCAGTTAGCCAGGCATGCGCCAGGGACCCCTCTCCTTATCAGTGCCCACCTAGGTAGGTCGATAAGCAGATTGGCACCCTGGGAATGTACGGTCTAGAACGGAGAGTCCACCGACCCAGATTCAGTTAGCGGATTGGGTGTCGTCATAAGCCTCGAAATCTACACTACCGGTGCCACTAGAATAACTTCAGATTGATCACCATTAGGTATAGAGTTTCCTGACTTTACCATCACCGGTAGGCACCTCTGTGCTTCATAGACTTTACGAATTGAATTTCGTTGTCTTGACACTACCACTTTAAAGTTCTTGGTGGCGCCCGATTACCTACTTATCTTCTTGTTTCCCTTGGCAACCCCCACCGTCATTCGATGTCAACATGGCTATACTGATCTCATCACATCACCATTGACAAGAGAATAGTTCAGTCTTCAGGCCTTCTACCCACTCAATCTTTCTTCCCTGTTGCCACCGTTACTACCGAGTAGCATCGCATACATCATCCACGAGCGCAGCATTGCGTTTATACTGCCTGCCTCAGACTAGCTATAGTGATGGTTCATGTCACCAATACGGCGGCAGCGGCATCGTCGGCCCCCGCATCCTTGGCGCGCTCACGGCCTACCGTCTCGGGAACCCCTCGGCCAGGGTCATTTCGCGCCGGTTCGCCTCTTCCCACAATATCGTCGAATCGGTCGAGGCTCTCCTCTGCCATCCAACGTGTCTCCAGCCATACGCACTACCAGACCTTTCCTACGCCAGCTCCTAAATCCGCTGGCCGTCGACCGAGCTCCGAGTCCGACTATATCAACAATGGCTCTCCCGACTCGCATACCGCCTCCACGCCTCTGCCTGTCAAGCAGCTGGCATTGCTAGCCGTGCTATCTCTTGCCGAGCAATCCGCCCTCAATTCAATATCGCCTTACCTACCTGGCATGGTCGAGACATTTCCCGGCATTGAAAAAGACGAAGTTGGCTTATATGTCGGCTTTCTCGCTTCCGCCTTTGCTCTCGCCCAGCTGGCTACGAACCTAATCTGGGGATATCTGTCTGATATAGTTGGGAGAAAGCCTACAATGTTAGCTGGCACATCGCTGCTATGTGTCTGCTTTCTTCTGTTCGGCTTCTGCGCTCGATACTACCAGGTTATTCTTGTACACATAGCTATGGGGCTTCTGAATGGAAATGCCGCCGTCGTTCCCTCTTGTCTAGGCGAGTTGACGGATAGGACCAACCAAAGTAAGGCGTTCACTTGGCTACCTGTCGTTTACGGTATTGGGAGCATCACAGGACCTGCTCTTGGTGGGCTTCTGGTTGGGAAGGTGGCTAAAGATCAGTACCCCTTCGTTGGTCCAAATATAGTAGCTGCCGCGCTGTTGGCGTTTAGTGTGGTGGTGCTTGCCATATGGTTTGAGGAAACGCTCGAAGACCCCGATGCTCACCCGGATTGGTCTGAGAGGTTTCCTTGGTTGCGCTACTTTTCGAAGAAGTCGAAGGCTTCAAAGCGCTCCTGGTTTTGGCCGGGCGGAAGAGACGGGGATGGTGCCGATGATGATCGAAGTGAACTGGACGAATCTGAGACATCAGAGAGCACGGGCCTAATACAACCTCAATCAGACGAGTCTAATGATGACGATGCTAAATCGCCATCTGACGTCCCGACCTGGCGTCAACTTTTGAACCGAACAACATTGGTTCTCCTCTCCACGAGCCTCATATTTCAATTGTCGAACAGTTCCTTCAACAGCTTATATCCCGTCTTTGCGTCAGGCCCAGAACCAACTGGACGGAATCTGCACGCTGATGTGATCGGCGTCTCATTATCCATTGCCGGAATTTTCACCATCTTGTTTCAGCTATTCTTGTTTCCCTCTTTAAAGGGCAAAGTAGGAAATGTCGGTAGTTACCGAGGCGCATTATTCGGGTTTACGGTCACCATGGCTCTGATACCATTTGTGGGATACGTGGATTCTAAGCCTCTCTTCGGAGTGGGTAGTGCCCGAATCTGGCTCTACGTAGAACTTGGTGTTCTATTGGTCATCAAAAACATATGCGCCGTTGGGGGTCTGTCTTCTGTCATGTTACTAGTAAGTTGTGGGTGTCTTGACTTATGTCGACGCCGCTAATAAAGAGCAGATCACGAATTCGGCACCATCACATGCCAGTCTTGGCACACTGAACGGGATGGCGCAAACGTTATCAGCCGCTGGTCGTAGTGTAGGGCCATTCCTCTCAGGTGCATTATTCACAGCATCTACACATGTCCATCCCAAAGGAGAGGGTCTGGCTTGGGGTATATTCGCTGGAATTGCCTTCTGTGGTTGGCTCGCGACCTACGCTATTCGAGGGGCTGGTCTTGAAAGCACCGATGACGGCTTTGAAGAACATGAAGACGAAGAAGAAAATCACGCTGATCCAGGACCGTGAAAACAACATTATGACATCGAAAAGCATACTACTCAGTTATTTACATTATGGGTGGAGTTGGAACTTATAATCACGTTATTGGCATTTTTGCTTTATGGGCCATCGCTGTAATGACCCATACTAGGTCATATTTTCTCTACGCAGGTCCCTGTTATGGGAGCGATGTTTTGATGCATTGCCTAGGTAGCCCTCGTGCCGCGCTGGGCTGATTTAGTTAATTATTACTAATGGAATGGGGAATGGGGAATGGGTATAAAATTAGTAGACATATACTTATATAAGTAGATGTGGGTAGGTAGCTTCAAGGCTACCGATATAAAATGGAAATCTATTATGAACTACGTACGATGATGACGTGAATTGAATACTTTCCATAACGTCGTTCAAAGTCAGAGGGATATTAGTGAATTTACCCCTTATCCCAACCATCATCATTCTCCTTACGGCTTCTAAGAGCAGATCCTCATCCGCTACTTCTAATTGGTCTACCACACATCGGAAACGACACACGTTCGTTCTTCCCTGCCTAAATCACAGCAGATGTGCTAAATCGATGTGCCCATTCCCATCAAGTAGAGGGAAAAGGTTCATCGCCCCGAAAACCTGATCCGCGCTCCCTTCATGCACGTCACCTCCCTGACCTTGCGGAAGCTGGAGATCCGACAGTGGCGTATGCGACGCGCCGAAGGAAAAGATGGACGGGTCGAACTCGTCGAACGGCTCGGATGTCCAGGGGCTCGACTCTAGAGCCGCTGGACCGCCGTGGTGGGGTGCTCGCGTTTCTGCATTTTGAGTCCTGGGGCGACTGTGGCCGGGACCGGGATTGTGATCATGAGTGTGATCGTTACTGTGATTGGGAGTATGAGTATGGCTATGGCTATGACTATGGCTGTGACTTTGATTGTGATTGTGTGTCGGAGCATGATTCTTCGGCACGAGCCCGAAGAGCTGCGTCGACGACTCCGCGATGCGCCGCCTGTCCTCCGCGTCCTGTCGCGCCAGATACGTCTGTGCGCAGCGGTGCAGCGCCTTTGCTATCTGCGCGTACTGCGAGGCGTGCGCGTCTTGCGCCGCGAAGTACTCGAGCGCGCGGATCGACGTCTCGGCCGGCTTCTGCAGCGCGCGGCCGAAGTTCGAGAGGTGGCCTACGCTTACTACGAGTGAGGAGGCGAAGAGCCAGGAGCTGAGGGGATTGTCAGCTGATGGTCCGAGTAGAACATAGGTACGGGATGGATGGAATGGGATGGGATGAGATGGCAGGGAAGGGGGAGGGGTTGATGGGAAACGCACACGAGTAAAGGCATGCGTCTATCCCGCGGCCCCAGAGCCACGAAATCCGATATCGCCCCAATCATGAGCGTCGCGGCATCAATGCACGCATTCGCAAGCCTCGCGCGTCCCGAACCGCTGTTCTCGGTCGCGGGACGGGGCTGCGCCGCCGCCGCGCTCTCCGGGAGGCGTCTGCAGAGCTCGTACATGAGGAAGGGCCGGGAGACGAGCATCACGGCGTAGTAATACGAGCACAAAACCTGGCATGCGCCTGTTCGCTCGCGATTATCCTGTCTTTCCCCTATTCCGCCGCCGCTGGCGCTGGCGCTGGAGCTGGCGCGGAGGAGAGGCGAGAGCCATTTGCTTGACCACTCGCGGAGCTGTCGTGATATGCCCTCGGTCAACTGCAGTGAGATCTTGCGGCGCGAATATACTTCCTGCACGATGCCTTCGACAAGGGAGAGGATCTGCACGGAGGCGTTGAGGAGGTCGTATTGCTCGCTTCTTTCTCCGTCTGAGGAAGAAGAGGAGGAGGAGGCGGCGGCGGCGCTATGGTATGGGACTGTGCAATCTGCGTCTGAAGCGGCTGGGGGCCGGCCCATTGATATGCTTAGGTAGAGGTCTAGGACGCGGATGCTTTTCCAGAGACGGTCTCTGTTTATCGGGTTAGTGGTGGAGGGAGAGAGGGGAGCGGGTGGGGGTGGTGTAGAGGATACCTTCGGATATGGACTTCGGAGCCAAAGCGGGAGTTTATCTCTGTTCGGTGAAGTCCGATTGCATAGGCTGCTCGTGCTGCGATTCCTACGTGGTGTGTCTTGTTAGTTACTCGTTGTTGTCTATCTTTCTTGCGGAGATTGAAAAGGGATATCGAACCGAAGAATAAGAACGCCGCGTTGATCTGACATGATCGAAGCATGTATAATGTCGTCAGCAGGAAAGATTGGACTGTCCCGACACTGAGATTCCCTGCTAAAGTTGATAGTGCTAGGTGTTTCCCACGGAGGAAGTACGTAGTTGCTACCTGCTCATCTTCGGACTGTGACCCGATGGCTAGGATTAGGTAGTGGACTGCTGATGTTACGTCTGCTGAACGCTCGGCTTGGCTTGCCCAGGATAATATGGTGGGGATTAGTGTGTTGTTGTCGAATAAGTCGACTAGGCCGCTGGTCTAGTGAGTGTTAGACAGAGAAGGCATCATGAGAGAAAAGGTGATCGGGAGCCGCAAAACTGAAATAGGTTGGGAACTCCAGCATCGAATGATTTGACTTACAACAGTGAGAAACGTAGTCACCAACCGATGTATAGATGATTCATCGATCGCTGGTTCCCCCGTTGGACCAAGCGGTACAAGGCCCTCGGAACTGACATTCTCGAGCATAGAGACTCGACTGGTCTCTGGGGAAAAGGCATGAGGGTCTACCCTCGACGTTACGATTTGACGAACTGTCTGGAATAGAGAGAGCGGTGCACAATCGCCTATGAAAACTAAACGCGGAATTTGTTAGTTTGAGGCTGTTTGTTCCCAGGCTACGGGCAATTGGAATCTTACCCAGTCTTCCTTGAGCATCGCAGATGAGACGCGCATCACGAGGGACTTCCGCTTCCTCGGCTGAAACATCGCTGTGGCGTGTTAAAGTTGGTGATACGACTGTGGTGGATGGTATCGGAACCGTCGCTGTAGGTGTTGTAGTCGGGGTACCGGGTCGGAGGGGATTGGACGGAGAAGCAACAACGGAGGGTGATGTAGAGACCCGCATTAAATTTTCGGAATGATGATCCCGTCGACGGCGACGGATAGAAGGAGAAAAGTGGCATGTTTTCTCCCGATGACGTCTTTTACAGTAACTGCAGGGTGTTTGTCCGTCACATTTCACTAGCACATAATGTTAACTGATGAATCAAGGAATACTTCTAATGTCGATATCGATGTAATTCAACGTAGAAACATGTAGATCGTTGCATTTATCCTTTAATGTTGTATTGGTCGATATATTTACCTTTTCTCTGTTTACAGGTATCACATGCTTGAGAGACTCTCTCGCGAATAGGTGGTAAGTCGCTCATTTCGGATGCATTCTAGCTTCAATCTTTATAAGGAACAACTTCGAGGGCAACTGAGCACTGCATGGTATTCAAGTCTGGAATCTAGCGCAAATTGATTAGAGAAGTCACCTTCCATAGGCCATCAATATCAACACCTTGTCCGAAAGAATATTATGATTAAGAGCTCGGATATGTGTATCGGGTGAGATGACGGAGCGGATATCGGAACTTCGGATGTTCTATCTCGGCTAAGCTACGATGACACTAGAGGCGAATGAACGAGTTAATTTTTACCTAAGGGTTTCATATCATCGCAATTGACGCTAAGTATAATAATTTAGTTTAGTTGTTTTAACTATAATCGTTATGGCGTGCTATAGATGGACAAAGACAAGCCACAGGTTAAGCCGATAGACGCCGTAGGCCATGTCTCTGCCCCGTTCCGTTTCTAACCGTTCCATATCAAACTATAAGGCTGTTGACCTAAGATGTAAGCCCTTCGTGCGTAATATCCACTAATATGCGCGGCTTAGTGATGAAGATGTCGTGAGAAGCTACTGTCAGCCCTGCTCGGTACGTATCATCTCGAGTAGTCCTTAAAAACGGTATTAGATCTGTGCCCCCTGTTCCAGTGAGTCCCTTCGTCATCGCTCTATTCGAACGCAATGAAGCAGTTGCCAAGTTCATTCCTGAAGATGAAGAGGGACGAGGTTTCCTGGATGGTATAATGATATACCGGGTCACCATTTGCATGTGGGCTTGTCTGAAATCTCCGAATGCTTCTGTTGCATCCTGGTAGGATTGACGGAGTTGCCGCTGTGCGGAAGATTTGGGGGCGGCATACACGAAGTCTTTAATTTTATCTAGTCGGGAGACACTTGCGAGGAATTCTCGATGCGGCCCAGGCATGTACAGACGAACCTGAATAGACACTTAGTTATGATACGTAACGCGTAGATTGACTAGCGTCTGAACCAACCTCTTCGTGGAAACTCAATTCGCTAGATGCCGACTTTGTCGGATTACTACCCCTTTTTGGATGGTTACCGGCGGAAGTATGGTCAATGCCGAGAATCAGATCGAAGAATTGAATCAGCGAACTCTGTCCATTACTCCCACCCCTGAGTTGCTTCCAGTGGCCAATCCCATCTCCTTCGTCGTAAAAGACTCCGTTTGGGAGCCCGGCCGCGCCCATATTTTTGGTCCCCGCTAAGAAAGGTCGGATTTGGTGGTAAAATACCATAGGGTCGCATTTCTCGGACATTCGGTCAAGGAGTTGCGTCAACTCCCTGATGCAGATGACCATATTATTTAAAGCATGTGTGACCGTTTCGTAGCCCTTGTCTTTTATAGCGTCTGTAGCTTGAAGCATCTGAGCGATGATACTCGCCCCGCGTGCTTCAACGGCTATTGATAGAACATAGAACCAAGATTCATCTTCAGTTCCGGTGAATGTGTGCAAGGCTTTCAGACTATCCAGATCGGCGAAGTCGCTTCCTGTGCTGGTAAAGTTCCAGAGATTGAGAGCCGCATATGTTGCCACTGGTGGAAGGCCGAGTTGATTCGAGACTTGAAGAAAGGGTACTGTGATTGCAGGCGGTATTACCTGTGAAAAGGTGAGTCTAAATTTTGATGATTTGTAGCAATACGCACATCCGAAGGGACGTCACCACCCCAGATGTAACCATGAGCTAGAAAGCATAGTATCACGTATGCTCGCTGCCACTCGCGCTCTGTGTTTAGTCCCACGGTTGTTAGGATTTCTAGATCATCTACTCTCTTCCGAATAGCCTTCGTCTTTAACAGGATTGGCAGTTCGTCCATTATTTGTTCCCATTGTTGATAGTAAGTGTCTGGTAGGCGCTCGAGAGGTTGCTTGACTGGAAGGAAACCGTTTTCAGATATAAGCGGGTATAAATCAAGGATGTTCTCGCTTTCAAAATCTTGAAAATTGCTTATAAGAGCAGGCATTGTGTCGACAATGTTGGTAAAGTCGGGATATCGGTTACGTGCGACGATAGGTTTCTGATGGTGTGGAATTAAATTTAGATGAATTGAGTAAAATATAGTCAATATTTGCAAATAACAATTCTATAAACGAAGGCTCGAGAATTTGCGTTTGAAATTACCAGCTACCTGTTATAATTATCTATTTCAAGGAGGTCTGCTATATGATGGTACCCGAGAGAAGACGGAGGTCGGAAGACGGAAAGTGAGTGACGGATGGCGGAAGACGGGTAGCGGAAGCTTAGGTTGCCTGCCGGTGTGATAATGCAAACTAATCTAGAAATAAGGAATCCAATTGATATCCGCATGTTTAGCTGAGGTGTTCTCCCCTCTTAGAATCCTATATGGCCGCTTTAAGAACATCAACGCGTTCGCAAGTTGGGTTATGAGATGGGCCATACGTGATCCACGACAAAGCTGGTACGTAAACATTGCCGAAGAATTGCCAACAAATTGCCCAGTTATCTGTACAATTATTAGTGTGCGAACGAGAACAAGGTATCTAAAACTGAAGACATGTCATGTTGTCCTTGTGGAAAAACGAGGATTTGGGGTTATCTTCAACTTACAGAAGTTGAAAGATTGGTCGAGCTTAGGCGGATCATTCGGAACAAAGGTCGCGTCATCAAAATAGAGATTAATTAATGTCTTATTTTCCTTGTCGAAAGCAGTGGATATGGCACTACCCGCACCGACCACAGCAAAAGCCACGTTGGAACCGGCTGAAAACTGTAGAGACATCGCTTGGCCGTAGAAGGTGCCCACCTCGCTAGAAGTTTCCCGAGTAACATTTGTGACGAAGAATCCCACTTCGTACTCATCCGACTGACTGTTTCCAGTGTAATTGAAGTAGAATTCGTAAGATATGTTGCCTGCTGGCAGAGATGAAATAGGCTCATATTGGATTGGCTTCTGAATCAGCACTGGTCCTACATCGGCTGTATGCAGGTAGCCTATTCTTGATGTTATTCATGATATTCTATAGCTTGAATTAAAGGGTGGGAAATCGTCGGGGGGGAGGGGTCCTCACCATCTATCGAACTGTTCTTGGCCTGTCCCTTGACACGGAGCGCGAATGGGCCATCTTGATAGAGGTCCAGCGCTGAGGCGGGTGCAGCAGTAGCAAGTCCTAATAGGACAGTGGTAATTTGGGGCCTCATGGTGATAGATTTAGGATCGACTATTACTCGTAGAGAATGAAGTCATCAACAGTCTATTGAACGGGAAGACGATATGGCTTTATAAACTAGAAGTCTTCGGGCCGTCGTGACTCCTGACTCCGAGCCGGACCCCGGTGTACCCCGGGAAGCTTGTTGCCGTATAACGCCGACATGGGTAACAGCTTCGCTAAGGCATTTCTAATTGAATATACGGAACATATAATTCCAGATCTGGTGCACAATGTCGTCCTTATTAAGTAATTAATTGGCAATCATCGGTGGACAGCGTGCATTGTCGAAAGATATGCCCCTAATTGGAGATTAGTAAACAATATGGCCAAGAGTAGTAGTTACGAGGACGCGTGCATCGTCAAGGGGTAACTATGCCAGTGCGTATGATTAACCCAATTCGAACAAGGACTGTTTTTCAAATGCGGACTAGTTTACAGAATCGACTTTATATAGCTACATTCTGCCTTGCTCCGCAACACTTAATTACTGGTTAACTAGCTACCGGATATTTAAAGATGCTCAACCTAAAACCGAATCTCCGCAGATCATCTTGACCATATTAACGTTCAGAAACCATTCTCGGAATGCTTATCGATAACTCTAATCGTGCGTTGTGTTCATCCCGCTCTGAGCCATTGTAGTTCGGGGAAATGTTAATAGAAACTTGCTGACCTACTGTAGATGGTGTGGATTCTATATTGGTATGGGATTCGCGGGGATACGAGAATAACGTAAGCGAGTTACCCCGGTCATTATGCCAACTCAGTAACAGAATGTTTCCCTTGGCATTTGTGATGCGTAGTGCCGTATAACGGTGGGGTTTGCTAAACTTGTTGACCGCTTACCATTGTATGCAAGTTAAGATGAAACTGAACAACATGCGCGGGAAAGCGGCAACTTTAAAATCTGTGATATATTATATGTCGCCTCATTTCAGGGGCCTTTCCATTGGCGCATTTTCATATATGGTATGCCACGGTGGTCTGCCACTAGCCATAGAAAAGAAGGTAGAGTACACGATGGTTAGAACGAGCTGTCCGCATTGGCCATTTGCTGTTTAATAAGTATATTCTCTAAACCGGTGTGGATTTAGAGAGACGATGATTCTACCGCACGCTCGAACACCCAAGCGTCTAATATCTAAAACAAAAGAAAGAAAACCCCCAGTTATCCTGTATACCCCTGAACACCCAACTAGGCAAGTAAGCGCTATTCCATGTTGCATTCGGTATTGCAATTTATGTTGTAATCGCTATGACATAGAGTTAGCCATTGTAGACCCGATGTCAATAAAATGTAGAGAGACTTACTAGCAATCTTTTTGTTGTATTTAGCCTCCTTCTTCAATATCAGATTCTCTGCAATCCATCTCCCCGCATCGGGCTTGCTGATGGTATATCCAATTGCAGAGGACTCGCGTCCAGTCTTTGGATCTTCGATACCCACGTTGACTTTCTTAGTCGTCTCCTTTTCGGACACCATGAAGCTGGGTCGCACGATGACAAAGTCCTCTCCACTTGAGGTTAAGCGATCTTCCATTATGATTTTATCTTCGTGTGGCACCTTGAGACCATAATGATAAAGCGGGATCATCGCGATGGGAATGTCACGGCCGAATCGTGATAAGCCGGTCGTGCTGCACGCGATTATTTGAGGTGTGCCCACGGTACCAGAACTACGAAGGCTATTAAGAGCTTCGAGGAGAACGGCCATTCCCTTTCTGCACACTTCAGGATCGTCAAGTGTCATCTTGGATGCGACGAAAGCACCGCCGATAGTTGTAACGATTTGGTCTACCAGCATCCCAGTACCGGCCACAAGACATGACGAGACGGCTTTGATATCGTGGGCATTTCCTTGTATGATCTTGAGATTGGGGTTGGATTCAGGAGGAAGGATGGCAGCGAGCTTTGCTGGGTTTCGGCAGAGTGCAATACATTGACGGCCTGCTGCAAGGGTGCTCTTCAATGCTGCCAAGCCAACTCCGGTGCTAGCTCCGAAGAAAGCAATGGTTTCCGGGTGAGTGTTGGCCATTATATTGGTGATTTAATTTGATGTGTTGGGTGAGTGTAAGAGCGACGTAGTGTGAGTTGACTCGTGATGATGGCTAATGGTGATTGATTACTAGTGGTGACTTGCTTATGGAGATGATTGTATGTGATGTCTTCCAAAAAAAAAAAAAAAAACACTGGCGACTTCATTGTTTATATATTCAATATTTCTGTTGCCTCACTAAATATCTATTTGCCCGTTCTTCTACAAGTTGCTCCGTTGGCCACTCAAGAAAGTAAGAAGCTCGCTCTTTTTTCGGCAGCTATGAAGGATTGGAGCGATAACAGACCGGTGTGGCTCAGTACCTAGTGAGCTGGGAAGGTACCTAACCTACCTGAGGAATAGCGGCTTAATCGTTTGGCCTCCTAAGGTATCCCTGTAAACTGCCTTTGGCAAATATACTCATAAAGTACGTATATTTATCTTCAAACTCGGATAAGCCTATTAATGAACCAACCGATATATTTACAACCCGAGTACTAACAGGCATCTAGATCCCGTCAGCTTCATTAAAACACATGACAAACAATAACCTTAACAAGTGGTGAGATTGTTGGCCGAGTATCGTTATCGCATAAGAAGATACGTTGATCTCTCATGACAGATAGAGCTGCCGACTCCTTGCCAAGGGCTCCCGGGCCAAAAAGGGGTGGTGGAAACGGACCACTTTTGGAGGCCGAAAAAAGCGCGAGGTCAGCACCGGCATCGTCAGACCAAATCTTACCTTCTCCGCCTTCCGAGTCTACTGCTACTATTACCGCTGCTGCTACGGCTACTGCGGCGCCAAAAAGGCTGCGTAGCTGTGTCGTATGTCGGTCCCGCAAAGTCCGCTGCAATAAGGAGTCACCATGCTCCAACTGTCGGCGAGCCGGTATTCCCTGTGTTGTTCCGTCCGCCGATCGGCCGCCACGTTGGGCTCGGCGTCTCGAACGCTTCGCTCATAATGCGGCAGCTGAGGAAAGATCAGCGCAGGCCGCTGCTGCTGCTGCTGCTCCTACAGCTGAACTCATGGAAAGATTGCGAAATCTCGAGAACCTTGTTAAAGAGCTGAACACCCAGCTAGAACAAGCTCACGCCCTTTCTAACTCATCAACTGGTAATTCACCCGCTAGCTCTACCAACGACCGTGATAGTGATCACCAGGCCGCTGCATCCCTTACTTCTGGAGGCAGTAGCATTCATTCGCAGTTTGGTAGGCTGGTGCTCAACGATGCTGGCCGTAGTCGTTATGTAAGTAGCGGCTTTTGGTCGCGTGTAAACGATGAGGTAAGCTATGAAAACTGATATACCTACCTCGCACGTATGTCTAATTTATGTAATAGATTGATAGTATCAAGATGGAGACACAGCATCTTGCAGAAGCCGAGCTCGATTCCACAGAGGATGAGGACCCGCCTGGCGTGTCAGCATCGACACACGACCTTGAACGTACAGCATCGGAACGTCATGCATTTTTATTTGGACATAACCTCAACCCGCCTGGTCCTGATTTTCGTGAATTACATCCCTTACCTTCTCAGGTTCCCTTCCTCTTAGATGTTTTCGCAGAAAATGTCAATTTCATCGTTCAAATTGTACACATGCCTACTATAAGGAAGATGGCGCGACGTTCAAGGCGTAATGATAGCATTTCGGCGTCTCCATCACAGGAAGCATTGATGTTCTCTATTTATTATGCCGCGATCGCATCGATGGAAGATGATGATGTGAGTTTCTCTTCTCCTTTTTCTTTCCCCTCATTACTCGACCTTATTCATCATTGACTGCCTTCAGGTTGTGAGTAATTTTGGATCCACAAAGACTGAGCTTGCCTCTAAATACCGGCTTGGGCTAGAGCATGCTCTTGCTCGAGCGGATTTCCTCAACAAGCCTGATCTAGTACTGGTACAAGCCTTCTCTATATTTCTATTTCTAGTTCGTTTGCATGAAAGTCCCAGGTTTATCTGGATGATGACCGGCCTCGTCATTCGGATGGCACAATCTCTTGGTCTACAAAGGGACGGCACCCATTTCAAACATCTCACCCCCTATGAGGTCGATATGCGTAGACGGGTTTGGTACGCACTTTGTTCACTCGATGTACGAGCATCAGAAGACCAGGGTACCGATTTTACCATACAACCTGGTAGCTTTGATACCAAATTGCCCTTGAATATAAATAGCGACGACATTGCGGTCGATACAAAACAGACACCCGCAGAACGCGAGGGCATTACTGATATGACTGGCGCTATCGTCCAGACGCAAATCAGCAATATTTCAAGACGGGTGGTGTCCCCTAGCGTTGGTCTCGAAGAGCAGAGCCGCCTTATAGGTTCAATTTACACCACACTAGAAGAACGCTACCTACGATTCTCGACAGAATCTGAGAACATCCAATCCTGGGTTATAGTTGTCGTCACTCGCCTTGTTGTCGCGAAGTTGACGCTCTTCACTCATCTACCCGTCCTCTTCTCATCACCTGGCGAACACTTTTCCCAAGAAATACGAAACAAACTATTAATAGCGGCCATTGAAGTTGCGGAGTTCAATCATGCGCTAAATGCCGAGAAAGCTAGTCACCAATGGCGCTGGGTCTACCAGACCTATACCCACTGGCATGCCGTTGTTTATCTCTTGATTGAAATATGCCGTCGGCCGTGGTCACCTATTATTGAGCGGTCATGGACCGCATTACACAGTCCATGGCTGATCCCGGCTAAATCGAAGCTGAATAAAGACATGCGGACTTGGGTTCCTTTGCGAAAACTCATGTTGAAAGCACGGAAGCATAGGGATGATGAACTAGAACGATTACGTCACGATCCATCGGCTGCTCGACAACTCGAGATTGATGATCGGGAACTTCCTGTACCATCCACTGTTGGTTCTGTCTCTGCTAGTGCCGCTGCTGACATATTCAGGGGTAGATGGCGCAGACTCGTAGGCATCTCTGGAATACCTAACCAGAACACAGAAATAGAGAAGCAGACCCTGCTTCCCTCTTTTGAGCCGACTAGCCCGTTGGAAAACCTCGGTAACTCTTCTGGTCTGGGTCTGAATGCGACGCCGACAACCGTTGCAGACTCCCAGTCCTTCTTTCTGTCAACGGATCCTGTTGCTATGCCTGAGACTATGTCATTTACGACACCTGATGCTATGGCCCTCGATCAATCATTTAATAATGAACCGCAGCATAATGCGTTCTCCCACACTACTATCGATTGGTCTGAAGGGCATCCTGAGAGCGGTGGGTTACTCAGCTGGTTCTGGGCTGATGCTGATCCTACCAAAGATGTCTTTGCTGACGTAGATATGGGCCCGATGGACTTGACCGTTGATTTTGATGAAACGATAGATTGGCATAATTGGGTTGAATCTGCTAAAGGAATGGAAATGGATGCACAGACGAATGCTGATAGGTAAACGTTTCCTTACGATGGAGAGAACGACTTACGATACCGTACGCCCACTTATTTACTTTGGAACCTGCGCAATATACCATCTCACGTCATCTTTTAAAGCCCACTGACTGAACCCGTTCAATGTTATCTAGTTTAGAATGATACTAAGCATAAAACAACATGCTATGTGTCACTCAGACGAAAATTATTCATTATATTACTAGACATGGATCTCAACTATGTTATCTAATAACCCATCCAAGATGCAGCGCCATCTAGCCAGCATGTAAGGTCACTGATGTGCTAGGCAATCCGGGTGAACTCGCGGAGACTACAATATCCCCTGAAGCCCCAGCGTTTGCTCGGACAATAGCAAGCACAAGGCCACTGAATGCCTTACGACTCGGAGATGGGAAGACGGTGAAATCCGTCGGATTACCGTTGTCGGTTGACAGGATTTTTCCTGGGCCAGTGAGAGAAAATGTGACATTGTTGCTGGCCTGTGGGACGACATCTCCATTTGCATCGGCGATTGCAACCGTGATGTATGAGAGATCGTAGCCATCTCCGGCGAGAGCAGTACGGTCCGCGGTTATCTTGATGCACAGGTCAATATGGGTCGCTTCAGATTCTAGATTAGACGGGCTGAGATGTGTGCCTATGTAGGGGTTGAAAGATAGGGGAATCAGGTTTTGTGCATTCAGCGCTTGCTGTTGATGCTTCGAACAGGGAAGGAAATGGACTTATCGTACGTTCAGCTTTGCCGCAGCACCAACCGTCTTCTTTGTATCCGTAGCCCACTCCTTACCACCCTTATAAGCCACCACATGTACCTCGCCAGCTTGATATTTGACATCATCCCAACGCAAGCGCCAACTGGATGCAGCTCTCGTCTTCCGACCAGCCGAGACTCCATTCACAAACAGCTCAGCTTCGTCAGCAGCCGTAAACACATGTACCGGAGTAACCTGTCCAACTCGGTCGGGCCAGGTCCAATGCGGCAGAATATGAGCCATTGGGAGATCCGGCCGCCACCTCGCCTGGTACAAGTAGAAGCGGTCCTTCTTGAAGCCCGCCATATCGACGATGCCGAAATACGAACTGCGCGACGAGTCATACGGCGTCGGCTCCCCGATGTAATCGAAGCCGGTCCAGACAAACTCGCCAGCCACGTAGTTGTATTTATCCTGCGCGGCGAAGACTTTATCCGGGGACGAGCCCCAGCTCGTGGCGTACAGTTCGTACGCGCTGACGTACGAAGCCGACGAGTTCCCGCCCGAACCATTCCCTACGGTGGCGCTGTTGGCGCTCGTCACGGGGAAGACGTAGGTTCCCCGCGTGCTGACGGCCGACGAGGACTCGCTGCTCCAGATCATCTTGCTCGGCTGGGCGCTGTGGAAGCGCGGGAACGACGAGTCCGTCGACGTCCCCAGACCCTCGCCTTGGTAATTCAAACCTTCGATCTCTAAAACGTTGGCGAGGGCACTCGTTGGACCGGCTGAGTTTAGCGCTGAGGTTGTCGGTCGTGTGGGGTCCTCTGACTGGACTATTGCACGCAGAGATTGGCCGATGGTACCGCCTGATGCGCTGCCCTGCTCGGATATCTCGTTTCCAATTCCCCATGCGACCACGGAGGGATGGTTGCGGTCGCGCCGGAGGAAGGTACGAAGATCGGGCTCGTGCCAGTCGTTGAATATCAGATGGAAGTCATTGGTTGTCTTGGCATTTTGCCAACAGTCGAAGATCTCGTCGTATACCAGGAAACCCAAGCGATCTGCAAGTTCAAGGAACTCCGGGGCTGGCGGGTTGTGTGAGGTTCGGAGCGCATTGTCGCCCATCTCTGCTAGAATCTCGAGCTGACGCTCCATGGCTCGGGTGTTGAAGGCTGCGCCTAGTGAACCCAGATCGTGATGGTTGCATGTGCCTTTCACGTAGATGTGTTCTCCGTTCACTAAGAGCCCTTTGTTCGCGTCGTACGTAAGTGATCGGAGACCGAAGCGTGTCTCGTATGTGTCAACTGTGGCATTTGCGGCGCTTACAGTCGTCACGGCAACATATAAGGTTGGCTTTTGCGTTGGTGGTGGTCCCCATAGTTGCGGATTGTCTATCGTGATGGAGGAGGCGATAGATTGCCTTGCGCCATTCGCAAGTGATAGAGACTTGGAAGGAAATCTGGCCACCACGTCTCCTATAGGCTTTCCCGTGGCAGAATCGGCTAGATGGACTTCAGTCGTTATATCAATCTGTTGTGACGTGCTACCTGTATTGTCCACTTCAACCGCAAGATTGACTGTAGCAGACTGGGCCGATACCTTTGGGGTCGAAACATAGGTGCCGTATTGGCGTACATGGACCGGATTGACTTTAACAAGCCAGACATTTCGGTAAATTCCAGCCCCAGGATACCAACGTGACGAGTTAAGAGCATTTTCGAGTCGAATGGAGAGTTGATTAGCACCCTCTTTTATATAAGGTGTCAGGTCAAGACGGAACGAATTGTATCCATATGGCCACCCTCCGACCAAAACTCCATTCAACCAAACTGCAGTATACGACATAGCGCCGTCGATATCCAAGAAAATGGTCTTTTCCAAGTCCTGTGCGGTGAATGCCACCGTCTTACGGTACCATCCGATTCCATTTGAAGGCAAACGACCCATACCACCATTAATCCCAGGGGCATTGAATGGCCCTTTGACTGCCCAGTCATGAGGTAGGTCCAAGGCTTCCCAGGTGCTGTCATCGAAATCGGCTTTCACATATTGAACATTACTTCCTGGAGGTGTGCCTGAGGGACGTTGGTATTTAGTGCCGTTGATGAAGTCATTGGCTGAAGGGAGTATCCAGCTCTTCAAGGTGTTGTATGAAAGTGAATCTGGACTCGTGGTAAATCGTGAGAATCGCCATCCCGCATTCAGATCGATGCGCTCTCGTGTTGTTGCCAGAGGAATGGCTACATCTGCTTTCACGGCTCGCGCTGTGGCGTACTGTGGAATGACAGACAGTAGAAAACTCACGATGAAGAGTGCAAAGACTCTATATCGTGTTAGAAATGAACTCGACATCTTATCCTGCTAAAACATTGATTTTCATTCGACTGATGAAGAATAAACGTCTGATCGAATGGACATCACTTACTCCTCAGCGGGGAGTGAGGGGAGTTATATTCATGATGATCTCGGCATTGGTGCGGAGCAGGTCTTCCGTCATCACGCAGCTTCAGTCTTCAACCAAAATCAACCAGATTTCATGTGAAGTTAATGTCGTATTAACAATTTCCACTTTACACGGGTCGGAAGCTCGTGTTAACACCGGCTCACGTATTCGTTTACCCCGATTTATCCAACAGCTTGTGACGATGAATAGGAGGGGGGAACCCCCGTGAAGGCTTGGCAATCCGGACTGGCTAGCCAAGTGTGTAATTTATTCGACCCTGGTAGGAGTTCTCCCTTGCCGGTTAGAATTGATGTTAACTCTCCAGAACGTTATCATTAGACCGCTTATAACTTGACTCCAACTCGGTGTATTGTATTCCACCAATTGCCTTTGAGGAGACGTTGTGACGTTCGTATCTCGTGAGCCGCATGTTCGCATAATAGAGCGCTTAAGACCATGCATATCACAGGCTAGTGACTTACGATATCGTGAGCTCTGCGGATTAGGTATGGATTTTCGAATCGGCACCCCTTGGTGTTGCAATAGTAATCGAGCATGCGCGACTAATGGTAAAGAAACTTGAAAATATGGAAATACTGGTTCGAGAATTATGACATGATCAAGTGATGCGTCTAAGTATGATGAACCGGGCTCTCGTCTCTAAGGGTTGAAGTAATCAAAAGTGAGAATAATGACGCGGGAAAAATGAGCCTTTATTTGGCACGCAGTAAGAATAGAGAAATTGCATAAGAATATTACAAATTTGTAATAGAACTTGAAAAGTGATTATAATCATTCCCGAGAGTGCGCCTATTCAATTAAATATTCGCTATAAAGTTAATAACTTTTAATATGGTAATGAGGGCATGGTCGGTGTAGAGGTGAGATTGAGGCTAGATAGTGTTGGTTCAAGGTCTCCTTATAGCCTTTAAATGTATACACGCGTACGCCGGTTGAGAATCCAAGGTCTACTTTTTATGATATGCGTGATTTTCAAAGAGTAAGCGGGCGGGTTAGGATCTATTCTTCAATATCTCCGATTCGTTATGGGGCCGTGTTGTCGGAGGTCTTTGATAACGGCGCCGGCTTCAGATGATATGGCTTTAAGGGGTCAGCGTCACGACTGGCTGCCCGGAGTCCTACGCACATGTTCGACGTCGTATTGGCTTATTCCCCCGCACCTAGGACATCTAGGCTGAAATTTCTTCATTATCCTCTGGTAGGGTAGATATGTGCCTACCTAACATGGCCGACACTTGCGCTCTCACAAGCTAATCGGGTGGTAACTCGATCTGTCGATCTAATAAACCCGCTATTTCGGCGAAGTGTGCTCAACCCTGCCGTCTTTTCCCCGAGAATGGGTTCCGAGCGTCATGCAGCGCTCGGCCCCGTCGTAGGGAGAACCCTGGCCATTCACCCCTCACTGGACATAAAGCTATCGGGTCGTTTTGTCACGATAGTAGGCATGTCCCTTGAGCACATCATGCCACTATATCCCCACATATCCGGTGACGAGAATGCTCATGCTTGGGACTACATGTTCTACGGGCCTTTCAATGAGCCTTCAGACTTCGAGGCCATCATGGAGTCCGAAATCGAGAACCCAGACCTAGTCGTCTACGCCATCCTCTCGGCCGATCAACCGACTACCCCAAGTGGTACCCATAATATCATTGGTTGCGCGACCTATAACAACTCCGACCCCAAAAACCGTTCTATCGAAGTCGGCGTCCTGATGTCTCCTAGAATACAACGAACCCCTGCGACGACGGAGGCCATGTATCTCATGGCGAAGCACGCATTCGAAGACTTGGGATATCGAAGATATGAATGGAAATGTGACTCTCTCAATACATCAAGCTATAGAGCTGCACTGCGATTGGGATTTACGTTTGAGGGTACATTCAGACAGCATATGATCATAAAGGGGCGCAATAGAGATACTTGCTGGTTTTCTATCGTTGATGAGGAGTGGCCTGGCGTCAAGAGGGCCTTTGAAGAATGGCTAGACCCCTCGAATTTTGACGAAAACGGCTTGCAACGGAAAAGGCTGGAAGAATTTAGAAGCAAATAGAACAGAACTGGAACGGGTATATTCGCATATCTTTCAAGAGGGGCTCTATTCCGTTAGATTTTCATCTGTTCTGGAGGCCTTCGGATTGAATCCTTTAACTTCTACACTCCTAGACATAGGTGGTCTTACATGGCTACATGACTTCTACCTAGCAGTCCATATTACAGATTATTTAATCATCTATTAAAGGTTGATCTGGCTTATCTAGTTAGTTCCTGCTGCTGTCGGCCCTCTGCCGAGGTCCTGTTAGTGGACAGTGCCTATCGCAAGGTGGGTGCCAATAGGTATCTGCTTACTTATTGATCACTAACCACTTATGTAGGGTTTGTCTAAGAGGTATTACATGTATTGGGGTAACGTTGAGGCTATTCTACGGGTCTCAGGCGAAGCGGCTTAACCCTGTAAATTGCTTAACCCAGAGAAAAAAAACGTGTCATTATATGTAACTCTTTACTCCTGTCTACTAACAATAAGAGAGACAGGAGGTTGAACGCGAAATCGCAGTCGTAGTAGATGCCTCAGGCAGTGCGTTGTAGAAGCTACTATACTAAGTAGGTTAGTACTGTAAGTGTGTGGTGGGGTACCTGTAGGACCTGTAGAACTACAGGTGAATCCGCGGGACCCGGTAGGTAGTGTCGGGAGATGGGCTTAGCGGAATTAGTGGGTAACTCGGCACCACCCGGGGTCCAGTCTCTGTCTCCGCTAAGCTTCGGGTTTAAGCCGTAAACTCTTCCAGCCGTCTTCATGTTGTGGCGGGACCGAATTCCGGGTGACCAGTATAGACTTGCAGGAGAAATTTGGCATATGAGATGCTGAAGTATCAGACACTAGGGGAAATGGCAACGCGCTCTCTCTTAGATAAAAGGCAACGCTCTCGCAAGAGGCGGTAAGTTTTAAGTTTCCTCTTCAGCATTACCATTTACATTGAGCACGAGTTATCATCTTAACTACATCTAATACCTTTATTATATCAGCACTAAGCTAATATTTCTTTATATTCAATACTCACCTGATCCTTCTGCTACTCTTGACGGTCAATACAGCTTGATTTGCCTGTTTGTTACAATCGAAATGTCGTATACACGCTCTGTCATTATCACTGGTGGTACACTCAATCTTGGATATCACATTGCGCTGGATATTGCCCGTCAACATCCCGATTGGCTTGTTGTCGCCTGCTCAAGATCCGATCGCGAACATGCCGCCGACTCAATCAATGAGGCCCTGAAGCAGAGTAACACAATCTTCATGCCACTTGACTTGTCAGATTCCAAGAGCGTTCGCAGTTTCGTCAAAGATTAGTCTGCCAAGGATTATCCTCCAATCCAGGCTCTCTGCCTCAACGCCGCCCTGCAATTCCCAGACCAGATCGTCTATACGCCCGAGGGTATCGAAGCTACCTTCGCCATCACTCATGTTGGCCACGCTCTCCTCTTTCACCTTCTCTGCTCGCATCTCGCCCCCAACGCTCGCATAGTGATCACATCAAGCGGCACTCATGATCCAGCCTCTCATAGCGGCTTGGCGGATCCCGTCTACACAACAGCCGAAGAACTAGCCCATCCACCACCAGCCATTGCAAATGGGCCGGGTCGCAGACACTATGTCAACGCTAAGCTCGCCAATGTCTTATGGACGTATGCCCTACACAAACGACTGAGTCAAAAAGTGCCAGATCGCGGCATCACCATCAATGCATTCGACCCAGGTCTCATGCCAGGTACGGGGCTGGCGCGCGAGGCCGGCTGCGTGGCACGCTTCGCCTGGGATAAGGTTCTACCCAACATCATCCCAGTCCTAAAGGTCGCCTATACGGGCAATATCCACAAACCGAGCGAGTCGGGTGCTTCGCTTGCTTGGCTGGCTGTTTCACCCGAAACGGCCGGCATTTCCGGGAAGTACTTTGAGGGTAGGAAGGAGATCCCGTCAAGCAAAGATAGCTACGATGAGAACAAGATCGAGGACTTGTGGCAGTGGACTGTCAAATATTGCGCACAAGATGAGGCCGAGGCAGCCCGCTTTGAAAACTTCACCTAGCGCGGGTTAGAGTACTGTGGCGGAAAAAAAAGGGGGGGCCGGGGGGCGGCTTGATGATTGACAAGAAGAAGAATAGATGGGGTTCGCACCTGAAAGGTGATAGATAGGCTTTTCTTGCTATCAAGAGAGGTTTACGTGTTGCCCGCTTTGTATTTGTAGTCTGAAATTTCGAGCAATTATTAATTTAACAACCTCCGTGATCTTATATAAAGTCATGTTCGTACTGGACACAATCTCGGTTCAATGAATCAAAAAGGGAGATTGTATCGGCTCCTTGGCAGTCTTCCTCTTCTCGAGCAACCATTAGAGTACGCCAGAGACTAAGTCGAGAAACACCTCTTTCTCACTGCCAACTAGTTCCGTCACCGTATCTGCTAACTTCTTCCCTCCCCTAAGAAGTCCCTGCGAAGAATTTGGCCTATCACAGGCTAGCGAGTGAGCTTTTTAATATCTTCATTAAAAACCACAAATATTTACTTATATAACTTACTATCATCGTTGAAAAAGGGACCGCCCCAGGACTTATTCGTATTCTTACACTCCTTGCTGTGTGGATTTATGACCGACCTCCCAAGCTGATGCTTGCTAAAAAGCCGCTCCCTTTTGATGGTTTCCTCGGCGGATCTCCCAGGAGAGAAATCATTTGGGCGAGATAGACGTGTGCATCGTATTCACCATCTTTTCCAGAAGGCCGGCCGAATAGGGTGACATCTTCCAGAAGATTCCACATCTACTAACATTAACACCATCATACAGAAGGTTCTAAAAAAAAATCGCAATTAGAGAAGACTTCGCTCACAATAAGACCGAAATTCCAGAAGTCAACACTATATGACCATGGACAGCCGAAGGCGTCCGGAGCAGGCGAAGACCCCCGTCTGATATCTTAGCATTGGTGATAAGCTTTGAATTCCTCGTCTCCCGAGGTGCATGTGTATCAAGAGCTGCAATTTTGATACTAACATAGCGAGGCACCGGTGACTTCCTCCACCATTTGCTAGTGCAAATGTCGGGTTAAGGGGTTAAACGAGACCGCTTACAACTTGAGATTCTCTGCTAGCCAAACGGTGGAGCTAGTGCCAAAGCCGAGCTTGATGATGATTTTGAATCTACCATCTAGAACCTCGCCAGGCTGTGTCGGGTAGAAAGAACCATTCCAGCTGGTTGCCTGGGAGCAGTTCCTCTTCGATAGGCTCATCGATCGTGTGAGTCATTGACGATGCAAGCTAGGAGGCTGAAAAGCGTAGGTTCGCCAGAGCCGATAATCTCTGGGGCCGATTCTGTCAGAAGAACCGCGGTTATGTAAAAGCTAATGCTTTTACCATTGTCAAGGAGCAAACGCCTGTGTTCGGGCAATTAAAGCAAACTTGCCTGAAGTGGTTGATGTGGCTAGGTATAGTGTTTGGGCGACTGATTGTTGTTGGATTTGGCGCGCCTGGGCTAGTAAGTGGTACAAACAACTTGGGCCTCTCAACAATGCACATACTTTATAAACAGTTAAATACTACCTATGTAGATATAAAGATATAACAGCAGCAATTGACTGCGCTCCTGTTATTCTATCTACCTAAGGTACTTTTTAAATCACGGTGCCGAAATAGGTACCAAAGGCGCGATGAGCGACCACATTATTACAATCAATACAACTGACGCAGTTGACAAAGGCTAGGTAGATCAATACACCAATAAACCACAAACAAGGCGATACTTGCCGCAACAATTGATTAGATCGATATATGCATGTCTTATTACGCGTTTACCTCAATGAGTTACCCCCGAATCATATGAACAGAGCTCGAATTACGACGGGCTTGAAGAATGGTCTTGATTAAGCAATGATATCTAGAACCGTAACCCTTAGTTACCCGCTGCATAGCAATGGAGATATTGGCGCCGAAAATAAATTAAATGGATACGATATTATGGTGAAATCCTAATGGTAGGTAGGTATAGCTATAAGTCTTGGAGGATAACGGGCCCCTGCAGATGGTGTACAAATAGCTAGACAGCTTTGTTATCATAAGGCGCAGTTTAGGTAAGAAGGTACCTATCTTTACCCGTTAGTCTCGGCCATACAGTAGGGCTTTTGCAAGTAGCAAATCATTGACTTGGAAGCAAAATGTAGCATTCGGATGCGACGTGAGGATATGCGCCGATGCGGCTATGCACGGACCATGACTTTCAGCTGGTCATCGAGTGTCTGCCTACCTTGATAGTCAGCAGGCTCTGCTCACCGTTTCTCTGCTTGCATTGATTTTTCTGTCTTGTATATATGACAGTCTAGCTCAATTTGATCCTTGATTATGGAGCCTCTCAGCGCGCTCTCGGTCGCATGCAATATCATCGACCTAGTCAGCAAGGCTATCAAAGCCGGGAAGACTGTGCTGGAGATGTACGAATCCGCGAGTGGTCGCAGTGCAGTCGGTGAAACCATTAATCGTGAAGCGGATGGTCTCAAAGACATCGTCGCAGATCTCCAGGTCTGTCAGTCTCAGCCCTCCTATGGCACTTCCGACCAGAAAATGCGGGATATATCAACTCGTTTGCTGTCGCAATGCGTCGAGCTACAAAAAGTCCTGGATGCTTGTAGATCTAGCCGGAAGCGGAGTTTAGTTTCAGCTTTCGATGCATCTCTTAAGTTGTTCACGAAAAACGGAAAAATTGGACAACTTCAGCGGGACATTGTGTCGTTGCGGGATGAGCTGTTCCACTGGATCACCATGAGTACACGGTTCGCTACCTCATTCTCACACCTTTCTAGTCAACTTTGGAATTTGAATATCGATACTGAGTAGGAATAATTAGTGCCAGCGTCAACGATGTCCTGAAGAGACTTCAAGATATTAGTAAGAGAAGCTGCGAGATTCAGAAAACCGTAAATGATGTTGAGGCCCAACTTCGTCTTGCGTTGATGAATACGGACAGTTCGACAGAGGATGGTGCAGCTACCTGCCTAGAAGAAATTAGAGAGATAATGACAGATCGAGTTATCCTCCAATTGCTTTATACCCCTATCCTCGGAAGCCGCTTCGAAGAAGTACAGACTCAGGAAGAGGGAACATTTAAATGGATATTCACTGATCCAGAGGCTGTACTCAAGAATGAGCCTCAGCTAGCGATGACCTTTCCCGCATGGCTCGAATCAGGAGATGGAATCTTCCACGTCTGCGGCAAACCGGGATCCGGAAAGTCAACCCTAATGAAGTACATCTGCCGTAATCCCACAACCAAAACACTACTTTATAAATGGGCCGATAATAACGAGCTATTAATGGCCAAATTCTTTTTCTGGCGTATCGGGGCAGATGAGCAGAAAAGCATGAGGGGGCTTATACGAGGGCTTCTTTATCAGATCCTAGACAAGGTTCCAAAGCTTTCTAGGGACATCTTCTCAAGAGAAATTCGGGACCGGCTTGTCAACGGGCTTCAAAAACATCACAGCGCCGAATTGGATTCGGATGAATTGATGGCAGCATTCTCGCGACTCGTTGAAGTCTCTACATCCTCAAGTCTCGGTCAAGATCTTCACGGGATTCGAATTTGTCTTTTTATTGACGGCTTGGATGAGTTCGATATTGGCAAGATTAATCAATCATACAGGGGCCTTGTTGACAAGCTGCGCCAGTGGACGAAGAACTCGGGTGGGCACATGAAGATGTGCGTGTCGAGTCGGATTGAAGAGCCCTTCATGGACATGCTCGAGGAGAGAAAACGTTTCACTCTTCACAATTTAACAACCAGGGACATTAAACTCTTTATTGAACAATCACTTGGCCGCCACTCCAAATTTCAGATGCATAAACAAAAGTCTCCCGAGGAGTGCCGAGATCTCGTCGACAATATCATACAGTCCGCCCAGGGTGTCTTCCTATGGGTGGCGCCCGTGCTGAAGGAACTAGAAGCAGGCCTCGATGACGGCATTCCTCTCAAACGTCTCCGGGAAATTATTTCCGAGAAGCCCGCAGATCTGGAAACTTTGCTAGAGCACATTATGAGCAGCATCAGCAAGACTTCACGGCGTGGGGTTGAAGTGCTCCTTTCCGCGATGCTCAGAGCAACGGGAACGTTATTATCACCCAGAGATCAGACTCAGGATTACCACTACTACAGGATGTACTGGTTCCACCGCCTCAGCTTTGGGGAATTCCACCTCTCGAATCTCGGTGCATTTCTTATTTTACGAGCTGCTGATACAGGCGTGCCCATGAAAAATGACATTACCATGAGTGACTTTGGGTTAGAGAAGGAGGGATGGTTACAAGACGGTATGACTGATGACCAAACTATGAAGGCGATCAACAATATATTAGGGACGCGATGCAAAGGACTTATCGACATCGTTACGGACTACAACCCCAGTTATTACGTGGTCAAGTTCATGCACAGGTCTGTCCCGGAATTTCTCTTTACTTATTTCGGTCATGCCTCGGCTTCAATCTCGGACCATTCAAGCACTGTCTCAATTTCCTGGTCACTATTGATCGACGTGAAATGGCTCACGGCGAAATATTTTACTCTTTCATCGCTCTTTACCTTTCTTAATGGAGAGTCAATCTCGGAGCTAAGCAAGGACTGCTGGAGTGAGAGCCACATAGGGTCAATTACACTCGAACTATTGGAGCGCTTCCCGGATTTCGTAGATATGTTAAAACAAACGAACCCAGGCGATGAGTGGGAAGACCTTTTCCGAGTTCTTGTCTCCATTGAACAGAGTTTGCCGCAATGTCGTGACTACCGCCTGAGCGTCATCTGTGAAAGTGCTTTTGCGGGCTTATCCGGGTTTATTGACTGGCTCTTCCGCAAGACAGATCTCCTCGCAAACAAAAGCATTTTGCCTTACTTAATTTTTGAAGGCATCAAAGCACCGCTTACTTCATATTATCTCTTTGATATTTTATTTGCCAATGGTGTAGACGGGCGTATTGCCTTGCCACCCTCAGAGCACGAAAATGTAGGTGGGAAGCCTGCGTGGCATTATGTCCTGTTATCTATGCAATTAGGGATTAAATATGACACATCGTGGCTTTTTCGTCGTGGATTGGAGGATCCTACTCATCTCAAGTCAACTATCATAGAGCTATGGCTTAGGCACGGGGCCAATCCTCAGGTACGTTTCAGGTTATCAGAGGATGGGCGCGAGTGTGTGGGGGTTTCAAGTGCGCCAGGTAATTCGGGTTATATCTGTCCTGATGGTTTCCATCTCGATCGATATGAAGTATTGTTAGGTTTGCAACGCAAGGGGAAGAGAGAGCTTTCGCTTCGCGATATAGTGCTGGACTGGAAACCTCCCAATGAGTCGGTACTCCTGGAATTACTCAAAGACGACATCGAAGACGAAAGTCTTACCCCACAAGAAAGTACAGCAATCCAATTGCACTCCGCCGAGAAGGTCGATGATCATGAGAAGGGTGCTTCCGCTCCCGGGGGAACGACGACCAATCCCGTGCACCAAGAGAGTGGCGGCGTTACTGGGTCAGGACAACGGCCACGTGGATGGGTAATGCAGGTCCCAATCCGCTTATATACTCGTAAGGCTTCTCTTCTGTTCATTTTGTACTATGTTGTGCTAACACGCTAACTAGGCCTTGGGTTCATCGGTGTGCTGGGACTTGTGATAGCGTATTTCGTCCAGTATATAGTCCGAGCTTAGTCCTCGAGGTCCGGCGTCCGTTTCGTTCCTGTTTGTCAAATCTCCTTTTCCTTACGGTTATGAATATTGGCGTCTATGTAACATTTTTATTCCCGAGTTGGAAGTCTCTTTAATCCCGACATATTGATGCGTAACGAATCATTCCATTATACCAGAGTCAGATCTTCCAATTCGTTTTCACCTTCTGGCCAAAGCTGTCCCCTCATGACACCGTGGACATAAGCAATAGCAACAAATCTAAACTCATTACCTCTTCGTCTTAAAACACACGGCATATCAAGGCCTGCTAACAGATAGATGTCGTCGCCTTTGCAGCAGGTCTTGAACGCAGAGCCAAAATATCCACTGTCGAGTGTAAAGAAGGCGTAGTTCGCTTTATAGTTAACGTAGCCCTGGACTGTCTGCACGACTCTCGCATTCTCGATATTCTCGAGGGCACCGTCGCGATGATCCGGTTGAAGGCGATTCCCGGCCGATATAGTCTCGTCCGAGTTTCCGATTCCAGGCATTACACCATTGTCGAGCAGTGTCTTGAACCATAATAATAGATGTTCGCGATCCAATGGTCGCCCATTGGGAAAATACTCTCTATGGCTTGTGATTGTGCGCAGTCCAGCTAGTACCGGATCCTCTCCGGTCGGATAACTTGCAGTCGACGCAATCATTCGACACCACTCCCTGCACACTGAGACGAAATCGAAGAAATGAGAGAGCTCTTTCACAGGCTGCGCTCCGACATACATGCCTGCACTTATAGTCTTGATATTTCCTACACATTTCCCCTTCACTAGTAGCTTCCCAGGTGGCGGCGGGCTGGCATTGCTATCAGAAATGAGCGCCCCTCGACACGACGATATGGTCGATGGGAAATCGCTGAAGCACACGATAACGGTGCCTGTTACATCGCTGCAAGTAAGTTGGCCGGCAGGCTGCCCAGACAACCAGTCAGGAATCCATGAAGGTAGCCCGGATGCTTCGCTTGGCGGGAGCGTTATCCGAAGGATATCTAGCTTCCTCTTATGCTGCACATAAGCTCTCGCAGTCTCTTCGAAGAGCTCAAGGAGGGGTCTGTTGTAGTCTGGATCTGGAAGACAGAGGCCGCGAGCGCGGAATATCGCGTATAACCCATAAATCTTGTCATGCGGGATTGAGCACCGTAGTTTACACATAGCTTTCAATAGCTGTATGTCATGCATACTCCTCCAATCATCATCCGTGTCATTAGGGTTTAGTATCTCATCGACTATATTACCCCGTAAGTATAGTAGCAGCGCATTTGCGTTGGAATGATGGCTGGCGCCGGCATCCCTCATCCCGACGAAGAATTGGTTCCATTCTATGATAGATGCGCCGCACATGACGGTACATCGACCGGATGTGATGATCTCTTGCATAGTCCAGATTCTCGAAAACCACTCACTGCCCAAGAGTTCGATTAAGTTTGCGAAAGCTGGACCTTTAGCCCTTGGTACGCCTGGTCCATCTGGCCATGACATCTTGACCATGTACGGCTGGGCGAACTTCCCTGTTCGACGTATAAACCGTGGTACTTTCATGACGTCCAAATACCGGAAGAAGCTCAAAACCCTTAAGTATCGAAATATCCGTGGCGTGAGTTCTTCGTTTCCGGGTCCTAACCAGACTATGACACCCCGGGCTAAGCGATACAAATCGCCCATCATAGCTACCTGCCGATTCCTCTCTTGTGTTGCGGCGGCATCATCGCCTTGATCAATGCATATGGCATCGATCCATAGCGTGCGTCTCTTCAATGGCCGTCGCAACTGAATAAGTGCCGCAATACAATTAGGTGTGACGAGTAGCTCTCGGTCATTGCAGGTAATTGGCTGAGTACCCTGTCTTGCTCCCCAGACGTAGGAGAGCGCTTCATAACGAGCATCTGCACTCCCTAGCTGAGTTTCCCTGATGTTACAGCAGATTGGAGCTTGTCGGTTCAACGAGGGGAGCAAGTCAAGAACACGGATCGACGCCGGCGAGGTTAAAGGCTCATGTTGGTAGACGTGAGCCATTTCATGTCCCACATTGTAGTACAAATTCAGCATACATAGTCACTCCCATAAGCTCACAAGCCAGTGACCGATCAAGACTACCTAACACATTTAGTACCGCGTGGCTCGAACGTGGTGATCTCACTTACTACTGCTTTGGTGTTGTGTCTAAGTCTAGGCTTCTGTCACGAGAGCCTCTACCATGGCACCATAAAAGATCAGTCCACTTCTCATGCAAACGCTGGCGTTTTCGATCCTATGCTGCACCGATCTCATTTGTCTGACGTTATCCTATGTTGTTATGAATTAGACCGGATTAGGGATAACCGTAAAGGGGTCAAGATGAACGGAATATATTCCGCTCACGTGACATTTACATGACGATCATCGTAAACCACCTTCCAGACTGGACATAATGAAGCTTCGTTCAGCCTATTAGTGCGACTCTGCAGAGTCTATGGATACCAGTCAGTACATGACCTTCCATCCTAGACAGATAAAGTACAGCTAAAGTATGCAAAGAACAGTACGCAGCATGGCCTAAGCCATGTACACTAGTCATTGATAGAATGCGGCTCTCTCCGGAGGCTAGAGACTGTTATTTCGGAGTCCTGAAGCTCAAATAAATAATGCCTCCCCATCGAGCATTTCAGACCTTTCGGTCTCGAGTGACACTTCTCAGATCCCCACCACTATCACCATCATGACACCCCTCAGCTTGATCCTCACCACAACAAGCCTCCTCGGCTCCACACTAGCCATCACCATCACGGCCGCCGACGCCGCAGCCCACGTCATCTTCTCGTACCCGGGCACCGCCCACCCGACGCAGCTGACGACGCTCGCAGGACAATGCCAGATCGGCGGCGTCATCATCTTCTCGGATAACGTCGACGGCGACCTGCCGTCGTACATCGCGGGTCTGCAGAGCGCGTACGCCTCGGGCGGCTGCGCGATCAAGGGTCCGCTCCTGATCCTCACGGACCAGGAGGGAGGGGAGGTGAAGCGGCTCCCCGGCGGCCCGACGCTGTCCGAGAAGATGATCGGGCAGCAGTCGGATCGCGCTGCCGCGGGCAATACGGCGGGGATCCAGGCTGCGTCTGCGCTGAAGGCGTACCGTCATAATGGGAACCTCGCCCCTGTTCTCGACGTGTATCACGAAGCGGGGGATTTCGAGGATCAGTACGAGCGCTCTTATAGCAATGACCCGGCTGTCGTCGCCGAGTGTGCTTCTGCGTTCATCAAGGCGCAGCAAGGTCAGGGTGT
This sequence comes from Xylaria sp. FL1042, assembly GCA_022495085.1. NCBI lineage: Eukaryota > Fungi > Ascomycota > Sordariomycetes > Xylariales > Xylariaceae > Xylaria > Xylaria sp. FL1042. Next base: position 109,743 of record MU380238.1, read on the forward strand.
TATTGCTACCGCCAAGCACTTCCCTGGTCTAGGCGCCGCCTCGGCATCTGAGAATACCGATGAGGCTCCGGTAACTATTAATCGCAGTTTGGCGGATCTGCGGTCTATTGATGAGGCGCCTTATATAGCTGCTATCCAGGCTGGCATTAAGATGATTATGCCTTCGTGGGCTTTATATCCGGCCTTGGATGCGAAATATCCCAGCGGTATCAGCAGCAAGTGGATTCAGGGCGAGCTGCGTGGACGTCTGGGTTACCAGGGCGTCATCATTACCGATGCGATAGAAGCTGGTGGATTGAACGGGTTCGGCACAGATCCGGAACGCAGCGTTTTGGCCTTGACGGCTGGTGTGGATATCATTCTTGCTGCGGGCCGGGACGTTAGTCAGGGAGAGGGTATCGTGAGCGGGTTGGTGACTGCCGTCAACTCGGGGTCGCTAAGCAGTTCTGCATTTTCGGCATCGACCTCGCGGATTACGTCTCTTAGAAATTCCTTGTGAGATGGTACTTTGTTCTCGGCGAATGGCCGCGTAGATTGAGGTATCTCCGCAATACATACAAATCTTGTTCAGTTTTGGGTACTTTACTGGGAGATTCAATACTGGAATAAGTTGCATTACTAATTCGAATCTCACGAAATACGAAGTGAAGGGCCACATGACACAGCACACACGTCACACTTAACGTTCCAGTTGGGCGGTACCGGCGTCAACTGTAGCATCTCAAGAAAGTAGAAGCAAATTGATAGGACAAGCTACGCAGTCACCGAGAATCGACTAGTCATTGTGATCCCTTGCATATATTCAGCGCACACCGCAAGTGTCTCGTACTACCCCATATAGGATACCCTCCCTCTATCGTCCGTTTCTATCCCTGAAATTATTAGTCCAACAGCGAAATAGAGTGTATACTTAGATTGCCATGCTACGAAAGTCGAAAGTGTAAAAACCCATTTACCAAACGGCTCCAAGCTAGCAACGCAAGGGAGCGTTTGTTACCTGCGCCCAATCTCTTGGCAACTGCGCAAACAACTTCAGCCGTATAGTGTGTTTGTTATACGAGGGGGTAATAGCATATATTTCGCCCCGATGTTCGAGACTACATATATTTGCCGACACCCTGCTGTTATAAGTTCAGAAAGACAAGAATTCATATGTAAACCTAGAAAACGAAGAATCAGACTATTAACCTAGAAAAAATCGAAACAACCCGTCAATATGCGATATCACAGCGCCATCACCGCCACCATCAGCGTGGCAGCTGTTGCAGAAGCGATGGCAACGGTAAATGTCCACCCTATCCCAGATTATCAAACCAAATCACTAACACTCAACAAGCCTACCGATGACTCTATCAATGCCCGCCCCGAGATTCCGAATGGGTACAAGATCGAGCCCATGACCTGGCGAGGCGTGATCGAGAAGCGTGGCCCCGAGCTTTCTTTCAATGGAACAATCGACGTAAGTTAACTCATCCCAAGCACAACAAAACCGAGGGGGGGTTTATCAACAGCACAGAAGATTGCGAATCTATCGTCGGGTCTTAGTTCGTTCGTTCGTTTGTGCATTCGTTCGTTGCTAACACGCAGCACGCAGGAAGTGACGCAGAAAATTCAAGCCGTCAAAAAGGACTTCACATGGGAGGGGCCCCATCGCCGCGATCTCGGAGCCCCTGACAAAAACACACACATCCAAGAGCGCGGAACCAAAGCAAGTCCCTCTTTTCTTTTCCCCGGTACCCTTCTCCATACTCCTTTAAACCCCGAAATAGAAACCAAGCAACAGGCTAACAACCACCGTCCTAGACCGGCATAATCTGCGGCGTCGGCGGCGAAGATGTCTCCCTAGGCCCGCTGACGGCAAACATGGAGGACTCGGCCGACAAGCTCAGCAAGATGAGCGGGACCTGCTCCGTCCCCGCCGGCCCGAGGGTCTGCGCTGCGCTTGTGTGCACGCGGAACGCGGCCGTGTGGCTGTGCAATGATAACTCTACCCCTATTTCGCTGTCGTGTAGCTCTCTTGCGTCGTACGTTGATGATATTGTTGGGAAGTGTGGGCAGGACTATAACCACGGAGATAGGTACTGCAGGGGTCAGGAATTCGACTCGGATAATTTCAATGTTGCTGTCGGTTGGAAAAGTCAGTGTTGAGCTCTGGTCATGGGATCGATGGGGGTGAGCTGTGATGGTATGTTAGCGGTTAGTGAGAATACATAGCATCTCACATTACGGATGAACTTCAGATTTGGCGTGGGTATTAGAATTTTAGCATTAGTATTACATGATCTAATGCTAAGATATGAGCAGCCTGCCTTTGGGCAAGTGTAGCCTCTGACGAGGATCGATAATGTGACGGCGTAAGTATCATGTCGATTCTCCATTTCATGATCTTGCCGCCCCTAGTAAACTTACATAGTCTCTGCATTGCGTCACGACATCGTGACATGTGGAACGGCGCATAATCTATTATTGCATGGCACTCTTCAATGCTGAGCCATTCTTATCTACCACACGTCTCCCAACCATCCGCACATGGGTATGCATGCTCCCTCGGTAGCGAAGTCGAGTCGAGGCCAAACACGCGTTCTCATGCGTAAAAGTCCTGTGTGCCTATGCATTGCGAAGTATTTGGTCTCGCAAGTGAGCTGAGAGTTCGGATAGCTCTTAGTCCTGGGTGCCTATGCGATGCAAATCGTATGGCCTCATAAATGACATTGAAAGTCCGGGTGGCTCGTTTGGTGAAATCAAATTCGAACAGATTGTCCTCATTCCTTAGAAGACTTCTTGTTCTTCTTCTCCTTTTTACTCTTACTTTCCTTCTCTTTTTTTTTCCTTCTTTTCTTTTCGCTCTGACTTGTCCTTCTTCTCCTTCTTAGGTTTCTTTTGTTTTGGCTGCGGCTCAACTTCTTCCTCAGACTCCTCCGATTCCACGTCGTTAGATACGGCTTGTTCACTGGGCTTTTCTTCTGTGGTTACCTCTGCAAGCTTACGTTTCTCAGCAAGCCCGGACTTGAGAGCTGCCTTTGCACGTTCCTTTGCGATCATTTCAGTAAGCTTTGTATTGATTTCTTTGTTATCCGCAAGATCCGCCCGAATGCTGCTACTTGTTAGTGCACCTTTCAATTTCAAGTAATATGAAAACGATGGGAAGCATCATGTTTAGAGGTAACATGTAGTACGTCAATCTCCAACAAGCCCGAGGATAGAGAAACAGAGAAAGATAGGGAGATCAGCAGAAGGGGGACACTGACAATCGAATAGCGGCTTCCTTATTGAGAGTCGGTTCAGGCTTCTGAGGAGGAAATTCAATATTCTTTATCTTGTCAAAGTATTGGCGCACTCTTGCTAATTCTTTAAAGATAGGATGTTCCTTTGCATCAACTCCGTTTAAACGAAGGGCAGCTGTGGCATGTTGTTAATTTGGAATGTAACACCTTGATCATCACTAAGAAGCTTACAAAATAGCATAGACTCGATAGAATATACCGTGAGCACATAGAATTTGGCCTTGTCAAGGAGAGGAAGCTTAGAAGCTACATCAGCCACATTATCGACGATCGGTTGTAGTGCTTCTTCGAGATCATCGACAGCATCATCGAGACGCTCAAGTGATGGTAGGATGTCTGCGGGATCCATTGCTAAAAGGCCGGTTAGGTGTATATACGACTTCTTATCCGAGCTTAGTTGATTAATTTACTGGGTTAGTGATGCGAATAAAGCTTCAGATGGCTATATTCTCGTGATATTCTCGAATTCAATTTGGGTACGAACGGGATGAAAGGTATGAACTGAGAAGGGTGTCTCACCAGAATTATGGCGGTATAAGGTGGCAGAAACTACAGGGTAGCGCGATAGTGGAGACATGGAGACAGATACAGCGAGAAGTTGCGGCAGCGAATGAGATCTGTCTCCACCATAGCTCACAATTGCAGGCTTCTGATTGGATATATATGTACGGAGAACCCACAGTAAAAGTATAAATCCCTGCAGTGTGAGCAGGACTAAGAATTGGGGCTAGCAAATGGAGAAATGGAAATGGAAGTACATAGAGACCACTTCGCGACGGCAAAAAAATTGATTGAACTAAGACTAATAATCGCCATCATGGACGTTGCGAAGAATAGACATCGACACCGCTAGACCCCCTTCATTTCTTAGCCAATGATCACGGTAGAGAATTAGAGCCTTCTCAATCTACCTATGTATATTTTATTTTTATTGTTTATATATTTCCAATATCCATGATCTTTCCACAACCTTAGACCAACTTTCTTCTTCCTTAAATCCACCATTTTTTGGTCATGATATAGACCTCCCATCCTACCCACGAACTCGACATACCCACGAAAGCCTGCCGTCCTAAAGTAGGACCCGGCTCAGATCATTGAGATGAGATCATTTTAGTCGCCTCGACAAGCTTTCCATCCTGTATTCCCATACCGTCAGTCGACCGCTTACGCGGGCGTTATTGCGAATACCTCGCAGATCCTCGACATGGCCATGCGATGACCTCAATGCGGGCCGGGGGGCCAACACGACGCCGTTCTACTTTGTTTCTACGGCTACCGAAGCTACGGGATCGCTATCATCGTCGCATGAGAGATCCTATCTCTCCCCTCCCCCTCATATTCGTCATCCTGCTACATTTCCATTTCAAGCCCGCTCCACTCCGATACCCGCGTCAGGCCATCCAATATCGGAGATTCCGTCCGCAGAAAAGGCAGCCTCAGTTAAAATAGACAAGACGAGTAAAATGAAGACCGACGAGGTCAAATTAAAACCGACGATGACACAGGAAGTCGAGCCGAGGACAACCGTGGCCGAAAAGGTCGAGACGCAGAACAACAACGAAATTGCCGAAAATCACAACATTATCGAGATAAATCCTTCCCAGCCTATCGCGGGAATTACCGAGCGTTCGATTCAAGGAGATATGAGAGTCGATTCAGAATACCCCGCTGGAACTGCCGACCCTAGGACCATGAAAATCGACATACCCTTATCCAACCGAATTCACATCATAGGATTCAATATAGAAGCCCGATTTCTTGCTTATGCTCTTGCATCCAGACCCAACATACCCATAAAACTTTTGGTTCATCACCCCAGAGTCATGAGCCGATGGGGTACAGAGGACCGAGAATTGAGTCTATTCAACAGCAATGGCGATTACATGTCTTCAGCCAGGATACCATGTCCAGAGCCCGTCTCCGATCCTCGTTATCGATATCCTGAAACTCGCAAGCAATCGGAATTGGATGTTCTGGATAATATCATCATCGATACGACCACGGGCGCAGTTTTGCCATCTCTTCAAACCTTGAGTCATCGTATAGACCGCCACACTACTATATGTCTACTACACCCTGGGCTCGGATTAGTGGAGAGGATCAACGAGGTCCTTTTCCCAGACCCTTTCGAGCGACCGAATTTCATCCTCGGTCACAACACTCACAAAGTGGGCAGGGTACATGATACCCTATATTCTTTAAAGCAGCGCCGAACAGGGGGCGCTCTATATCTATGGGGCGTGCCGAAGTTCGAAGATCCCACCCTCGCCAAATCCCCTATTGCCCAAGACGGGATACAGCAATCTCGACACTTGATAAACTTATTAGCATCGACCGAGACTCTCGGCGCCGTAGGCTTGCATCAGGCTCAGTTTCTATCGTGGAAACTCCCATGGTTGATATTTTCGTCCGTGGCCGACGCGATATGCGTCGTCCTAGGTTGCAAATACAACAAAATCCACCCAAACCCGCATGCTTGGACCATGTGGGGAGAATTGCTCGACGAATGCCTAACCATCGTTTCCCAGCTCCCAGAACTCAAGCCGATGCCGCATCTGGCCGAGTATTTCACTGGACACTCTTTTCGGCGGAAGATGCGGAACTATCTCGTCGCGCAGAAGTCGAATGGTAGTCCCTGGGTGAAGCGAGTTCGCATGGGTGTCGAGACACCCGTTGATTATTTTAACGGGTACCTTGTTCGGCGAGCCGAGGAGCTCGGGTTAGATCATAAGTACAACAGTATGGCGATGGAGATGGTCAAGGCTCGCCAAAACGCCAGATGGTGGGAAATGCGGGTGGATCTACTACAACCGGGCCAGTATATGGGAGACGCCGATACGATAGGGGGTGGACAACCCGTGCCTAGCCTGGATGACTTTATTCCCGACGTCGATGTAGATTAGGTTACAAAGCCGGGGTTTATCATGGGCTCACCTCTTAATGCCTTAGATATACAAACCATATTGTACATTTATTACATTGTACCTGTACGCAACACAATAGGAATAAATCTCACATTGATTGGGCATCTTTCGCCGTTTCTTGGAGCCATCTACTCCGGATTGAAAATACACACAAATACATCAACGATTTACATTTAGAAGTCACTCTATAATTGGATTGAATGCTATGTGAGGTGTCATATATTTTTGTCTTTACTCCGTTGAGAGTGGTGTATTTTAAACAAGATATGAGCAGTCATCAAGACCAACCAATCAAGCAAACAAACTTGACATTCAAGCTGCTAAAATGCAAGAAGTTCCTCGCCGACGCCGGCTTATTTTTTCCGCGATGAAAAAAATAGATGGGCTAAGATGAGATGAGATGAGATGAGATGAGGATGATGATGATGATGAAGTGAAATATATACATGCATCGAGGCGAGATAAAACCATCGCATAGTCTATAGAAAAGGGGGGTCCTTTTTTTTTCTTTCCGTCTAGACTAGAGCCTGTATCAGACATCCAACAGATGGAGAGAACAACGATGGGACACCGTTGATGGGTCCTAACCCTCATTTCTGCTCACTACTACCCCGATATGCCCTTCGAGCTCTCCTTACTCATACCCATCCATCCATCAATCCATCCATCCATTCATCCGGAACCGAAGCTAAGCTTCTTAACCCCGCAGTCAAGACATACATACATACATACATACATACATACATACATACATACATACAAGTTGTTGTTGTTGTTGTTGTTGTTGTTGTTGTCGACCGACCGCCTTAGTACTGCTTAGCAGCCTGCTGGCAAGCCTTGAGCTGCTCGAGGTACCAGTTGCAGATCTGCATGTTGCCGTTGTTGTCATCCATGCACTTGGTGAAGCTCTCGGCGGCGCCGGCGCAGTTGTTGCTGTTGTTAGTCTGGTTGCTGTAGTGGTCCTGGCTGGCGGTGCTGACTTGTTGGGGCGCGGCTTCGGCGGGCGCGCTCGAGGAGCCGCCGCTGAAGAGGCCGCCGATGGCGTGCCCGATGGAGGAGCCTACTGCTACACCGCTTGGGGGGTGTTAGTTTTCGGGTTATGTGTTACGATGGGATGGCAGGATGGGAAGATGGGGTTAAAGGGTAAGAGAGAGAAAGAGAGAGAGACATGGATGAGAGACGTACGCTGCGGTACTGGCCATCTGACCGAAGAGACCTGGGCCTTGAGAGGCTGCGGGTGCCGCGGCCGCGGGTGCTGGGGGAGCCTGGGCTGGGGCATATGTTGTCGCGGGACGAGTCTGCTGGTGTGAGGGTGCGGGAGCAGCTTTGGAGGGAAGCGAGGGACGAGCCGGAGCAGGTCGAGCAGCGGGTCTTTGACGAGGCATTTTTTTTTTGAATATGTGTGTTGTGTTGTATATGTGGGAAGAGATGGATGTGTCGATGATGGATGATCGTGGGTGGAAAAGACGGTGTTTTATGAATTCCGTTGTTATGTAGGTTAGATGGAGCAAAAAAGGTAAGAGGTAAGTAAGTTCAGGGTATCTCGGCTTTAAGAGGAGAAAATTGACCAGGTCGGCTAGCCGGGGCGAAACGGACAAATGATAGAGCTCGGGGCTAGAAGTTGCTAGATTTCCACTCAGGTAAGTGGTCAATGCTACACTAGAGTCGCTATTGGATGGTGTGTCTCAGGTCAACTATGGGGTACCTAACCCACTGTAAATCAGGTACGAAGGTACCTACATGGAGTACTGGACTGTCGGGGGAGTTATAGTGCCGATCCCCACCGCAGGGGTCCCGAGATCAGGCGCAACCTCACGGAGCCGTACACTGCCTGTAAGTGGGGAATGATATCGTTATTCTAATCGTTCGATATCGGACATATGATGATCCAATTCAGCAAGGAATAAGACAGGCGTCAAGGTTCCAACGAAAGGGGCATTGGCTCCTCTTATACAAACAAGTCAAGATGAAGAAGTCCCTCCGGCCATGTCTACGATCCGTGTCCCGCATTCATAACAATAATATCATCATCATCCCACCACGGTCCTCCTTACCAGCAACTCTCCTCCCAACAACAACAACATCATATTCACCCTCAGCCTCGACCTCGACCTCGACCTCAACATCAACCCCCTCGCCATCCCCTCCCCAAACCCGCGCATTCTCCGTCCTCAACCGCCCACCCCCAAACTACCCAGGCCATGTCCCCCTCACGCCCCTCGAACGCGCCGCCCTAGCCCTGGGCTCCGGCGTCCTCTCCTTCCTCGACCCGCGCAGAGGCGACTTGATCGCAGCCCTAGGCGAAGCAACAGCAACGCCGTACTTCGCGCCCCGTCTCCGCGGCGCCATGCTCGCCTCCCCGACGGGCCGCCGCATCCTCCGCGACCGCCCCCGCATAACCTCGACGAGCCTCGACCTCCCGCGTCTGCGGTCCCTGCCGTCCTCCACCGTCGGCGCGACGTACGCCGCCTGGCTCGACCGCGAGCGCGTGACCCCCGACACGCGCGCCGCCGTCCGCTACGTCGACGACGAGGAGTGCGCCTACGTCGTCCAGCGGTACCGCGAGTCGCACGACTTCTACCACGCGCTCACGGGCCTCCCCGTCGTCCGCGAGGGCGAGGTCGCGCTCAAGGCCTTCGAGTTCGCCAACACGCTGCTCCCCATGACGGGGTTGTCCGTGCTCGCCCTGGCCACGCTCAAGCCGGCCGAGAGACGCCGTTTCTGGGGTATCTACGGCCCCTGGGCTGTGCGGAATGGGTTGCGCAGCGAGGAGGTCATTAATGTGTATTGGGAGGAGGAGCTCGAGACGGATGTCAATGAGCTCAGGGGTAGGCTGGGGATTGAGGCGCCCCCGGATTTGAGGGATATTAGGAAGAGGGAGCGCGAGGAGAGGAAGAGGGCTAGGGAGGCTGCCCTTGCTGCTTCGTCTGCGGCTGGGGCGCCGCCGCCTGTTGTTGCGCAGGGGAGCTGATGGGGTGATACTGTCGTGATGGGAGGTGGAGGCCGGGTGTTTGTGGAATCTTAGCTGTACTATATTGTACTGTCCTGCGCTTGTAATCATAAATCAGATAGACATGGAGATATGATATATACCCCTGACTGAAAAGCCGCCCCCAAAGAAACGCCATGCCATGCCATACTATGCAATCTTGTTCGTCGCGAAGCTGCCTACCATCTCGTCTTGCTTGTCTCCATTCATCCAGACCGTCCATGGTATATCTCTTCTCAACTCCCACAGCTTGCTCTTTCCCTACTCTTCCACTGGGTATTCATCTCCCCCCAATCTTTCATTCCATCGCAGCTCATCTCAACCTAGCTCACCCCATCCCATCCCATCCCATCCCATCCTACCCCCTTCACAACTTCACATCCTGATAGCCTGACGCCTGACGCCTGACGTCACTCACAAATCCAACAAATCATCATCCTCATCATCCCACCCCTTCCTTCGATTCACCACAATCTTCTCCTCCTCTTTGTTCTCCGCGACGGCCGCCAGGAGCTCCTTGAGCTGGTCCTCGGTGACCTTCTGCCGCAGCTGGCCCGTCCGCGCGAGCGTGATCAGGCGGTTCTCGACGTCGGCCGCCCGCGACTCCTTGACGAGCCGGATGCGGCCCAGCCGGTCGGCGGCTTCCGGGTGCAGGATTTGGTTGAGGATGGATTGGCGCGCTTCGGCTGAATTGAACGAAACAGGTGTGTGTGTGTCAGTAGAGAGTTAGGTGGTTAGGATAGATAGATAGATAGATAGATAGATAGATAGATAGAAGGAAGACGGGAATTCGGTCGGCGTGGAACGAGATGGGGAGCATGGTACTGTACCTTCTTGTCTGTTCACAGTAGGAGTTCGTTAGCGACATGCTGACACCACAGACGGGCAAAAAAAAAAAAAAAGAATAGTCAAGAGTCAGGACAAAAGGTAGATCAGGATGAACGCACTGTTGTTGCGCCTCGGCTTGACTCTGTCCTCCTGGTCCTCCACCCTGTGATCCGCCTCCCTGTTGCGCCTTCAGCTGCTCGAGGCGGGCTTTGCGGATCTGGTTTGCTCTAAGTGATTAGATTGGTTTGTTGTATGGGACATTGGTCTATGGGACATTGGTCGATGGTGGGGTAATGAGGGGTGTACGTGCCTGTTCCAAGTCGGCGTCGGCCATGATCTCTCGGCTACAATGGTTGTCCTTTCTCGAAGAATACGAATATTTGGATTTGGGGCAATGCGTGGGGAGTGCGAATGGAACTGCGAAGTGGTCGTACGATGATGTATGTATGTATGGTGATGTATGGTGATGTATGGTGATGTAAGTTGTCAAGTTCTGGGTTGGTTTGCGAGCTCGAAATTTATGGCGGGGTAAAAACAAGGTTGCCTATTCTGTACAGTTTGGTGTACATTCACCAACCAGGAATCAGAACACTGCAAATAAGGTCATCCTAGCCTCGGGATTTCATGAGAATGAAGGAAACAATTGATTCGAAACTGACCTATATATTAGCGTACGAGAGAGAAAAGGAAAAGAAGAGAAAAGAATAAGAACAAGACTTTTAGTGGACGGATCATATACCTATTTTATGTTTCCTCAAGCTAAAAGTCGCTCTACATTATCGTTTAACCTGTGATCTGTAGACTCCTTAGTTCCGAAGTTGATGAAATCTAGAGAGATGTAAGCCTTCGTCTTTTGGCTGCGAACGACCTCCATCTCTAATGCGAAGAAAACATTTCTACTATCTCGGGTAGCATAGTGATCTGTAATACCCCTTTCAACACTCCGAGTACTATTGACTCATCAGATCTGTTCTATTCGACCTGGAGTCCGCTCCTCCTCCTATACCTCAAAGTAAGTGATTTAGATGATTGGTTCAGCTTCCGTAGAACCCATACCATTGCACTAAAATTTGGAACCTCATGAGCCGTCGTTATTCGGCGTTTTCGAGCCTTTCGGATCCCGAATTCATGTCACGAGATACCTTGTTGAGTATATGAAAGGGGCAACTATTTAAGATGGACAACACCCAAACGACCGACACATTCAAGAATAATCCTTCCCAGTCTCTTCTCTTCATGTCACCATGTGGTCGACATCGGTACCCGATGGCGGTCAAAACAGACACAAGCTTCGAATAAGCACCCAGCGACCTAGTTGTGAACGGTGAATCTCTATTGAGGTAGGATCGAGAATCATTACAATCGCAATCCAGCCTAATTCAAACCCAATAAGCTTAAATTTTAGCTACTAGTGCAGCACACTTTGATAACTAGATACGCAATGATCCTTAAATTGAGCGTCGTTACGCAATACCGGGGGGTGTGCGGCGCGGTTCCGGTCCAGCATCATCTAAGATGCTTCTGTCTTTTGTACTCTAAGAAAAGGAACTGCAATACTCATCCATATCCTGAAATCTTACGAGCTCACATGAGTTCCAGAGGCCTTAATCTCGTGCTGCCGGTCATTATTGTGGCTGACTACTTATATGCCGACGATACGAGGCTAAAGTAGATGGAAATTGTCTCGTAAAGTAGCCGTAGATAGAGTATCCCGTTTCAAAGATGACGCTGTCCCATAATAAGATTGGCTAACTCACACACTCGGGACTTTACAGAAACATTTTATTTATACTGGACATTGGTATGTAATACTCTTTGCCGATGCGCAACTTTTTCAAGGGTATGTCTTTATTCTGTGGCATCGCGGTAACTATATATGGTCTGAGGATGGAGCATCGCCCTAACCAGACGCAATTTATCAAACTCAGGCGGTCTTAACAGCCGCCGATTTTAGAGACTGGGAAGACCTTTAATGCCGGAACTTGTCAAGCCATTTCTCGTCCAACCCAAGTGGCAGTCGTCAATTTCTCGGCCTATGAACTAACGGATCTCCTCGGATTTGTGATACAGTTAAGATAGGGATCAAACGTAGACAGTGTTTAAAAAAAAAAGAAAAAAGAAAAAAGTGGTTAAAGGTTTGCATGACCTCTTTTCGAGCCTTGTGAGCATTCAGCTCCTTGAAGCAATCTAACTGTCGGCGGTTTTTGTGGACTCCCGGGGTTGGGGAGGCGTTGATGAAGCGGTAACGATTCATATCTCACCGCTACCTTGATTAGAAGGGCCTACCAATCGAGGGAAAGCGTATCATCATCGATGTATCAGGTCCGATCTCGATCGGCTTTATTCCAGTTTGCATCTGAATGTCCTGTAAGATGTGCCGAATGTGGAGGAAATAGGATTTTTTCAGGGACGGACAAGAATCGACAAGCATGCCTACCAGGCGCTTGCCACTAGTCCGAATTGCCCAAGCCCCAGCATCAGCTGGAGTTGTAAAGCCATCGACGGCCACGGTAACGGGCTGGGGTGAAGTATCCAATAAAGACTTAAATATAGCAGACGAGACAAGCTTAGTCCCGATGGTATGTGAAGCAGTGAGAATACCTATCTCCCATTTAAGCATAAAGGAGTCTAGCTTCTCGTTCCAGAAAGGAGATAAATTTTCCCTCTTTATACTAGGATGCGTGATGTGAAGCAGAGCCCAGTCCAATGCCTGAGAGCGTTTTTCATAGATGGAGGAAATTCCCCATGGGCGTCCGATGGTCGTTCGGACTTCGTCGCTTCGAAATGGGGTCTGTGGCACCGATTCTCCCGTACATAAATTAGAAGAAATTATCCGCTCCGCTTGAGGCTGCTCTAGGTATTGATACGTTGGATTACTAACGTTCCCGCCGTTGGGATAAAAGTCGGACCCAGATCCTTCAATAATATCAACCGGCTGTATGGACAAGGACGGCTCGCGAGGATAGAAGGCATGTGCGACAGTTAAAGCCAAAGTACGCTCCCCAACCGTTATGAAGCCTCCCACGGTTGCAGTGCCAATGTAGAGGTCATCCTTCCATATCTCAACCCGTACGCCGTTGAGATATGCCGGAACGTTCTTTCCACGGATACAAATCTCATATCCTTCATCGAAGTAAAAACACCTTCGGCCGGGGATCGAATAGTCATCCATCTGATAAGTAACTGTGATAATTGTGATAGATGCTGGGAGGTCGAAGCAACTCAAACGAGCAAAACGGGAAAGACCCTTGCTATGGTCGATGGGCCGAGGCGTTGGGATCGTCGGATCCGATGAAGACGCTCGTGAGGGTATATTATCTTGTTCGTTATGACAGAGCTAGTATTCTAAGCTTGAAACATAATAAATTTGAAGTCTCAATGTCCACTTTAGTCGAAAGTCTTCAACCTTCTTATATGCGGATGTTTGACCACCTTTAGTATGGGTTGACTAGCACAGTTGAGCCAGGGAGATTCCCTTACGACTTACAGTTACCCCTTAGGAACTTTCGTAATATCCAGTAGTTTTATCCCTTTGTATAATGAACTCTTCTGTGCGTATACCTCCCGAAAAAGGTTATGCGTGTTCAGCAGTTCAGATTGTGCAACATATAGAGAAGGGACTTAATTTATTCTTAGGCCGGTTCGGTCGTTTCTCGTTGACTGGACAAAGAAAAGTATTCTGAAGGCCTAACTCGGTTGCGCAAAAGGTTGCCGGTAATTCTACAACGGATAATTTTCCCAAAGCTAGTTAGGAGAAGGAAGAAACACTTATCTATGAAGCGATCGATGTAGCTTGAACCGCCATCGAACTATCAGTTTATTGTCATTCAGAAGGATAGTGAGATAGGAAGAGGAATTGGCGTGGTGGCTGTCATCGTTATGTGCAAGGTTTGCCTTGCTCCTTGTAAGGGAAAGGAAGTGAGCAAACAATTTTTGGACTTGCATCATTTTTAGCCAATACATCCTCGTATTTTGACACTCTTGAAATTCATCCTGTTATTCGATAGGCACTGCTAGACTTATCATTCAGGCATAATACAGCCCCGTGGTGCGACTCCCTTACAAGTCCTCATCAACGATGAATATCCGTAAATGACACGTCTCAGAACGAAACGCGGACCAGAGCTTCGAACATTTGTGCGACTGATAAGGCGTTAAACCCTCACCGGTGCATCTTTAATCGGTCCTAATGTCCTCGGATAGATTTAAATAAAAGAATTATGTTCCAAATCCCAAGGATGCTGGAGCATATATGGATGTGATGAATATAGAGAGAAACTTGGTGGGGATTTACAGGGGCTCTGAAGTACAAGTCGATCGTCAAATCGGCGTGTAAGGGAAGATCTGGCTAGTTACTGCCAAAACTTCCCTCAGGACAGCAGCGCCGTTCTTTCGTATTACGAGGAAAAGTGAATAGCTGGAGACGCAGACCGATTAGCGTAAACAAGTGCCACGAAGCCCCCATCCAGAGCCCCGTTTATATGCGCCTGAAGAAAGTTGCTCATAAAGGCGTCAGTATGAGCATGTTACTGATGACTAATAAGGGGTAAAGAGTCACACTCGAAATGACGAGCCTGCCCCAAGCTGCCTTACATTACGCTCTATCCTTCTCTTCTATACCACTACCACAAGCCGAGAAGGGCACGTTTCTAGACCAACTGTAGCCAAGATCATCCAGCCAACAGACGACAGTCAACAGAACTGTCGACTTTGACTTTGATTTCCATTTTGTCATTCAGGAACGCAACCCTTCAGCATCTAAGGATCATGCTATCAAGGACGTCGATGATATATTCTTCATTTCTAGAGGTCAACAAGGAGCCCTTCATGGTCATGTGCAAGACAAGATTACTTGACCATTCCGCCTTAATCCCTCTAAGGACCGGTGCACCCGCGAATCACCGCGGGGTTGGCTCGCTGATGAGATTAAGCGATCTGGGCCGAATCAGAACACCATGCTTTGAGATACTCCCTCGATGGATAAATCCCAGTATCCATACTGGCAATACAAGCTCCTCGTAATTGAGGAGACGTTCGGAAAGTCGAACCCAGGAGGCTTCCTGTAGTGCTGGCATGACACCCGTGGTATGTAGTAGTGGGGGTTTCTAGCTGGTTGTTACTGGCATAGGTAGCTGATTTAATTGGTAGTAGCTATCATGCAGGTAACAAGGCCTGTTGACACTTCACCGACCTTTGTATTATCTGGTGATCGGATGCAAATATGTTGTAATATGTTGTTCTACGTAGTGGCAGCCGGGCACCTGGTCAGGACCTTACCAACTTGAAGTCATCGATCGTGTACGGTGCGGGTTACTAAAAAATATCGGGCTATCTGTACTACAGATAGAGAGTCTGATAGTGCGCCGAGAATGAGCAAATTCAGATGTTGTTGTATTACAAGGTGGAATGGCGATGTTTTTAGGGAAAGAGAATACTACCTAGTACCTATCCTTATGTAATTGATAGAACGTCCTCTATGAGGGGAAGGTGTCTGTTATTGGTACTCACCCATTCCTTCCCTACGATCTCGCCAGGTAAAGCTACAAGAAGACTTATTGGCACGACATCCAATAGGAGCAGCATACAGATGGACTCTCGAGCCCCGTGCCTTCCACAGCACTAATATCTTTGCGCGGCCTTGATAGACTGCTTACCTAGGTACGCATGCTACACCTGAATTATGTAATTACACATTCCCCTCCGCCACGATGCGAAAAGCCGAAAGTGAAAACAATGCACTCATCACTCACTGTTCGTAGTGTGTTGAAGGCTGGCTGCAAGGTATGTAACCCGAAGGGTTGAAATCCGTCAACTATCGCTATATTTAACTCAAGTTGAAATCCTTCGCTTTTTTCCAAGGTGAAAAAGGAACCCCCACGCCTCCCATCGTAACTGTACCTAGCCGTGGCTGCCACGATACTAGACAGCGCGAAACAGCGGGCTGAAACAGGTAAGATCAGACTCAAATCCTCCAGATCTGCCATCGACGCCATCTCAGCCCATCGATATGCATGTCTTACAGTGGAGTGTTGAATTGCATCATAACCGCTATGCCTGCATGTAAGCATAGTTCGTATGTAGTGTAGGACGAAACAGTAGGATCAAGGGACCAGCGAAGAAGTTCTTAGGACAGCGCATGTCGCTGAATTCGACAATGATAGTTTCCATTATTTCATATGAACCCATCTTGGTTTGTCATATTCCATAAGCAAGCAAATAGCCAGACATTGACAGGTAATCCAACGAGATTATGTATTCCTGCCCTGCTTGTCTCTCCCCGTCCTCTCCAGCTCTTATCTGCGATATGTAGCTCGTATTCGACATCTTAACTTGAACGCCCGACTTTAAATTTTTAACTCAACTCGGCTGCAGTTATTGTTGCAGCTGCATGGAAGAGATGTGAGAGGATCATACCTCTCGACATATTTAGAAATCGAGAATACACATGCTCAGCCCAGTGCGTTCCCACAAATCCAAATCCGCTTCATGCCGTAACTCACGGGGATACGACGTACAGCCCCAAATCTGGCTCAATGATGGCAATAAAATTAGGGGAAAAAAGAAAAAAAGAAAAGATAAGAAATTGCGAATGCAATAAGTCGATGAGCGAGCTTATGAAAATAAGCTGGGTATCTTTTTTGTTCCTTCGAAACAACTATCAGATGGACCGTCCTAATAGAGGATCACCATATTACGGAGATTATAACAGCTCGCCGGCTAGGTATTAGAACGGCAGAATTCATCCGATCGACAACAACGGGTGGAGACCGGGTATTTAAGAAAAACATCTCGTCTGCTTCACAGGTCCCGTCCGATGCCCTTGAAGAGGTCGTCGCCTAAATGGGTGTCGATCTTTGTCTCCAAGGCGCTCAGCTCGGGAATCATCGGAGGCGGGGGTCCGGTTGGTTTCTTGGTGAGGCTTTCAAATTGTAAAGTGGCCGGTTTGTCATCATGCGCATTGTCATGAGACCGTAACCTTCGAAACCAACCACTGCTCCGCTTCGCCTTCTTCTCTTCGGCTAGAACACTAGCAGTCCGGGATGGAGGTCTAGACATGTTCTGTGGTCCGGTTGTGGATCCTTGTTCAACGTAAGCATGGTTCAGAAAGGTTTTGCTAATCAGACGCCGGATGCTGCCTCGACCCGATGGCGCTGGCGATAGGGGAACTTCGTCTGCCGTACGTTTAACGCCGACTTTAGTTGTGACAGTGATATCAGGTTTACGGGGGGAAGTACCGTGCGTAGCCCCATTTACCCCAGTCCCAGCCTCAGCCTCAACGTCAACTTTGGGCTTCTGATTCTCTGCTTTCTCTTCCTTTTTTACCACTGGTCTGGGTTGTGGAGGTGGCTCTTCCTCCTTGGGTGACGGCAGTGGTGGCGGAATATCGGTTCCATCAGTCAACGAGCCAAATTTCAAGTCTAAGGCGGGTAGCTCGAAGCGCTTTGATGAAGTGGTGGTAGATTGCGTAGAGGCTACGCCGTTGGTAGTGTTCTTCGCGGGCATGATGAGCGAGGAAGAACAGTGCGTCTATGTGGTGTCACGGTCGGGAACGCGAGGTCCAAATGGGCGGGTGGGTGGGTAGGCAGGTAGGTAGGTAGGTAGGTAGGTATTGGAACCGTTAATGCAGAAGATGCTTTAGTCGAGACGAGTCAGTTCATAATTAGTGATTAATAAAACCAATTGAATGCTGTAGAATGATGTAGTGTACGTAGTATACATCAGGAGTAGGAGGAGTAGTAATAGAAGCAGTAGGGGAGACTACATACATTGACGGACCGGATCGCTTAAACAGGAGATGTGAAGCTGGGAACGAATCGTGTTTGTCCTCTCCTTCTTAACTAGCAAGACCCTTGAAGGGTAGGTAGCTTTTTCGATGTGGGCCGGGCTATATAGAGTGGGGGGGAAGGGGAGATAAAACGGCCTCGGCGGACAGAATATTTCATTGAACTAAAGCAGAAAACAAAAGATCAGATGGTAGAGTATAAGAGACTCGTTTGGGTGTAGCTGTAGTGTAGTAGTAGAGAAGACTGCTGTAGTGTGATGATGGAAGCAGCAGCAGTGACATGAGTGAGCAGGGAGCTATCTCCTAGTGTACCTAGAATCAGCAGGTGGCGTGTGTGTGTACCTGGGGGGATTTGGGGCGGAGACCGAATGTTGAATGCGCAAGGCAAGGACAGGGGATCCTTCGAAACCGGTGGCTGGACTGCACTCGGCACTACAACGAGTACCTATAGTATACTACCTACCTACTTTAAGTATGTAGTATCTACAAGGTACTCAACCACACTAGGACGGCCGACCTGCAGTAGGTAGCTGTAGCTTGACTCCTGTAGCCTAAGGTACCGGTAAATAGCGTGGTATAGGTGCTGCTGCATGTGCTATTATTTGCAGCCCGTGCGACAACGTTTCCCTCTTTACCACTGTAATACTAGTGTAGTACATGTGTTAGTATGGTGGCTACTCAAGGGGTAATCTACGTAGCGCAGGTGTACAAGATTTGCCTCCAACTTTGTACTATCATAGATACATGTAGGCATTTGGCAGCACTCGAATCATTAGTACAGCAGAAATGAATCAACGTAGCTAATACAATAGAAACAATGCATAACTCGGCCGTAAGCATTATCAAAAGCATCTTTCAAATTTCAGACTGCGGGTGAAAACGAGAAGGATGATAGATGTTACTTAAATGGGGGTTGATGGTACAGGTACCCGAGCGGTACCCGAGACCCGAACTATTTTGTGGAGGTTTACTCAGTCAGGCAAAGTCCAATTTGAGTAGCTCGTTCTGGAAGCTTTTTTCTTTGTAATGCTCCTACTGCTCCTTACAGGAATTAGGTATTCGCACTCCACTGAAGCTTTCTTTCTACATGTAGCTAGCTACATGCGACTGAGCTCTAAGCTCTACCTAAGCTCCAAGTTCCAAGCTCTAGTTCTCCTGCACTGCACGAAGTTCACATGATCAACTTACTGAGTATATCTGCACTTACAGGGACTGACGAGTACACAGGTGGTAAAACATTCATGCCACTCGTAGTCTTACCGATAACCACGTCTACAAATCACTAGGATCATCGTGGCCAACATTTGTCAATTCTCATAAGCATTCGAGCTAAAACCTGGCGAGGGCACAGTAATCGACCCCAGTCTTCAATATCTCATGGGGACAAGAAACATGAGCCCATTAAAACAAACAAATATAGGCTGATCACCGTTGAGCACGGTCATCAAAACACACGCTACATATATATACGCCTAAATGCCCAAATGATGCCCGAGATATTCCGTAATTGAACGCCGCTCAAATGCTCTTCACTCTCGTCGTCAAATCAATAACCGATGTCTCCGCCATCGTTTGGGTACGGAACCCCCTTATCTAAAAGCCTGGACAAAGTCATGGAGTCTGTCTATAACCACGGGCATAATGCCATTCAGAGAATCCTCCATAATTCGGTCAAGATGTCTAATCGCATCTTCCTCGTTGAGCTCCAAGTGAAACCTTTCCTTGACTTTAAATACCGCCTTGTCCGGTTCTGCCTTGATATCAGGAATGTTGGCATGAACCATCAGACTGAACAGATTCAAGATCAAATTTGAAGATTTTCGGAGTGCCGCGAATGCAAGAAAGCAGTATTGCTTAAATTGCAAGTACACTTCACTAGGCGGGTTAGCGCCGCCCATCGCATCTGCCATTTCTTTGCTTAGCTTTAGCGCCGGTGCAAATGGCTTCGGATCACGGCCTAAGATAAAACCAAAATCCGCATGGAAGAAATGGCCATCCGGTGCCAAAAGAAGGTTTTCGAGATGTCGGTCGCCAACCCCAAGAATGTACGTAATAACACAGTAGCCCGCACAAGATTTGGTGAAGGTGTCTAATGTTTCCTTACGTACTCCTAGATATGCTCGATCGTCTGGATTATGTTGTCGGAGGTAAGCAAGAACAGGGTTTGTGTGAAACTTCGATGCGATTGCCGAGAATGTTTGTGAAGGTACAAACTGTGAAGCGCCAGCTGATGTGCTCGTGGCGAGTATCTTATACGGTGAAAGTTTGAGGTCTAGGTTCTCCTTTTGCAGAAGTTGATCCATTAGTGTGATAATCTGAATAACTAACTGATCTTGTCGCAAATCATCGCCAGTCTTGAAAATGATGGGGTATTTGCTTCCCGAAATCGCTTTGAAAGTAACCATAATGGGCGACAGCGATGATTTAAAGACTCTGGTCTCTTCTAGAACGACGCCGACGATCATAACAGACGGGTCTAATGGCATGGGGATCGGAGGATCAATCGTTAATAATTCATTCTTCGAATCAGCCAAGAAGGACTTGGTTTTCTCGAGTTTTCGTGGATAGGAGTCGCGAGACGCTTGAATATCGGCGGATATCTTTGACAACACAGCAATGAGCTCGGCCTGTCTTCTTATTGTAACCCTTGTCTCTTTCCCACCAGGGCGACATTCCAATTCCTTCATAAAGTCGTATTGGACCTTCGCGTACATGGTGCGTACTTCCTCACCCTGGTCGTGGCTCTTGTCGTCGTATTCAACCCCAAGGTACCAATAAAAGTAATTTCCTAGCGTAAAGTTCTCGACGGCACGAGAGATGAGAAAGTTGGCCAATGATGATGCTCGCACGGTCGCTTGATTTGAATCTGTAGAGATGTGTTCAAACTTGAGAGCTTGAACAAGCTGTAGGAGGTAAAGAAGAAGCTCATTGTCGTCGGCTTTCCTCAGCCTGTCGACGGCATATCCTCTTACGACACGGTTGTCAAATGTTGGTCCTAACAACT
This sequence comes from Xylaria sp. FL1042, assembly GCA_022495085.1. NCBI lineage: Eukaryota > Fungi > Ascomycota > Sordariomycetes > Xylariales > Xylariaceae > Xylaria > Xylaria sp. FL1042. The sequence continues at coordinate 130,558 of MU380238.1, forward strand.
CGAGAGCGTCATCCACGTCAATATCTGTCCATTTGCCAAGCACCTGAACAGCTTGTCTCGATTCACTCTGGTCTTGCCAATTCACGGATTTGACAAATTTCGTCAGAGCGCGCTTATCTTTGGTAAGATGATATCGAAACTTCCACACAAGGTCCTTTTCTTCGGGCGAAAGTACGTGAGTCGGAGAATACGACATTATCATATTAAGTTCATCGCGGACTTTTGCGTTTGGTTTCAAATCCTTGTGCAGTATTCCATGGCGGTGTTGACTTCTCACGAGACGTCTGTGCTTACTTTCGGCCGGGTTATCCTTTGCGCCAACCTCTGGGTCGTAGATCCGAATGATGCGGTCCTGTTCTTCGGGTCCATTGATTCCGGGTCCATAGGAAACTTCTGGGGGTGGTTTCAATATGATATTTGACTGTGAAGCAGATAGATGCTGAAAAGACGAGATTGGTGGAGGTGGATACTCATGGTCTGCGAAAACCACAGGAAAGTCGAAGCGGGGTAACTCGATATTGAGAGCGAATTTCGAGGGACCGGGTCTCGGATGCAGTCCAGTTTCTGACTCGGCACCACCATTCTGTTCTACTCTGTTCTCCGTGTCTTTAAAAGAAGCAGATTGTCGCTGAATTGATTTGATAGAGTTTCTGGCAGCTTTTAAACGGCGTCTCTCAGTCCCACGAAATACCAACTGATCAAGCCACTCAACCCGAGGAATCTCGTTCATCTCCTGTTTCTTGAATAACTTCTCCATGCGCTCAAGCTCCTCTGCTTCTTTATCGGCGAGAACGGAGGAATCTCCATTCTTTGTTGCATCTTCTCTAGGCTTTACGATGCTCGATGGCGTAGACGTGGTATCATTGCCGTCGGCTTGTTTGTGACGATGGAGGACACATTTTTGTCGTCCCTTCTGCAGCTGATTATCCTTATCAAACAACGGGAAAGTGGTGCCACCAAATGGAATCGCATGCCCTTGGGCTTGATGTCCGCCGGTAGGTGATAAGTCCCATATAGTTATCGCGAGATAGGAGTTCAAGGGGAGGGATTTATAGGGTATCGGTATGGTAAGCCACTCATTCCATCTATTTGTGTCAGTAATGCGCCTCGGCGTATAGGTAGTATATCCGCTGGGATTTTTACCTTCTTTCGTTTCGAAAAGGTTTATAGGATGTCTGAACTGGTACTGTCAGAGGTTTTGACCCGGCCCAGACTTGGACTGTGACGTAGAGATCAGAGTGTGAGCTAATGACACCAAAAGTTAGGAACACCCAAACGTGAGGGATTGAACAGGACAAATCTACCTCGTATTTGAGCCAATATGTCGTAGCGCAGGTGTTTCAAGAAGCGTCGAGAACAGATACGGAGTCTCGTCACCTTCCAAATTGATACTGGGTTCCGGTAATAGTCAGTAATAGCACAGAGCAACAATGACCTCTCCGGAAGCCAAAAGCTTACATGCGGACGCTGACTGGATAATCGAGCGAGTCCGAAGTACCAAATGAAAATGGCTCCATTCTCGGCTTCAAAGGCCGTATGTATTCACTATAGTTGGCGATCCGGACATGTTATGAACAGATGATATTGAAAGGGTTGAGTCAAGTTGACGACAAGGCCATCACAAGGGCCATTGTCACCTGGAAGAGCTCAAGTGGGGCAACTGAGGTCACTCCTCTTATCTCGCCGGCCTTATTTTATCGTACCATCGGCCTGCCCCACTCAGCCACACGTCGGCTAGAGCAATGTACCTAAGCCACAGCCTCAATCAATTAATCCCAATCGAGCTCTAGGTAGGCCGTCGCGTCTTTGTGAGTGAAGGACGCGTCTCACTCTATCAAGACCTACCTTAGACTCGCCAGCCTAGACAGATCACCGCCCCAATCCGAATCTAGAGAATGCAAATACTGCCGTGCTAATACTTCACATTCAACATAACCACTTACATCATACCACCTTTCCTCACCATTAACGCCGGCTATGCCGTCACGGGCTTCATCACAGGATGAAGAGAGCCCTGTCTCTTCACCTGTAACCGCTTCTCAACAAAGCACTTTGGTTATGCGCGATAGGAGCAGAACTGCTGATGGCGCATCTAAGAGAAAAAGGACTCTAACAAATGGAGCTGGCCCATCAACGTCCCGGCGTCGCACACGCGAACCCGAGGTTGTCACAGAAGATGATGATGACGATGATGAATCAGACCAATACGATCCGGATCAGCCATTGGAGGAGAGACGAAAAGTACAGCGAGGGTATCGAGATCTTCTCCGTGGTCTGCATGAGAATACAGACCAGCTCTCCGATCCTAAATCCTTGTTTCTTCATGAGACTGTAGCCCGAGCGAATCAACTATCACATCATGTCAAGCAAACTGGTGAAGCCATCATCGATTCTAAATTTCTTGTCGCCGCTGCAGATGCGTCGTATAGAAGAGCTGCGCGTCTAGCGAACGGGAACGTGGCCCAAGGAATCGATGTAGACGAGTTTGTCTCCAAGTGCATCAGCTATATGAGACTCGGTGCAGGGATTGCCGAGGATGACGCACCCGAACTCACATCTACCCAACAACAACGGAGGCGGCCAGTAAGAGGGAACGCCGATGATTCTGACGAGGACGAGATTGGTGATGATGGCGACATGATGAACTGGGAGCATTTAGGTCGATTCGCGTGTCTTCCAAACATTCGACGGCCAGCCGTACCCGGTTTTCTTCTCGGACCACTTTCAGTCGAAAAGAAGGTTCGAAAAGTGGTAAAGCGTAGCGCGCCTTTCAGAGCCGATAACCTCCGAGAGACAAGACCAGAAGTCTTGAATGCCGAGGATGTTCAGCGAGCCGAAAAGAACGACCTGACAGCCATCTGCGCAAAGATACTCCGACGACTGCAGGAGATTCAAGAAGATGCGCAGACAGAAGTTGAGGCTGCCTTTGAGAATCATGGAGAAGATGAAGCCCGGAGATTGATGAATAAGTATGGTCTGAGGGATACCGGTGGCATTGACTTGTTAAAATTTGTTGTCAATCCGAAATCCTTTGGTCAGACTGTGGAAAATATGTTTTACGTCAGCTTTCTTATACGAGATGGGGCTGTCCAGATCGAATTTGACGAAAATGGGCTTCCGACACTACGTAAGTCCTAATTTTGACCCCCTGACATAGCCATACTCTTAACAGGTATCAGAACCCACTGCTGGTCAAGACCCCAGTGCCACGAAACGTGATGCGCAAAGACATCAGGCTGTTCTATCAATCGATATGCAGATGTGGCGAGAAATCATAGACGCCTTTGATATCACCGAATCAATAATCGAGCATCGTAAGGAACAGAGTACACAGGGTCCTGGGGCACGAAGTTGGTATAGCTAATGTAGTATCCAACTTCTGTCTTGATCGTTAACGACTTTTCCCTTTACTCGTTCGTGTCCCTGAAGAAGAGCGGGTTGAAAGAGCAATACTGTACAAATAACTGGCTACGTATAGATTCCCATGAAGCGCAAAGCAAGTGCCATTTTAGTAGCATGACGTTATGATTAATGAGATGATCAACTCATATTATGTATATTCCACTCTGCGTGATTTACATAGCACTGGCTTAAATGTGACTCTCAGCGCTAGCTATCCCTAATTTCAGCATGATCGGTGACTACTTCAGGGCTTTCAAACTCTGCTCTTAACCCGAAAAGCAGAACTTGACAAAGAACGATCTATCATCTCAGTATATTCGACACGGTGTATTTTAACATCTACGAACACTAAAATAAAAAGCACAGCCATTCCTCGAGTTGCAGGAGGAGGTCGTCGCTTACAACCAGCGGCACCACAACCAGCGGCACCGCAACAGGAGAGAGAGGTGTACAAGCCTCGGGGGTGAGAAAACTTTATGGTCTCCATCAATTAGAATAGGATACAATGACCTCGGATCCCATGTATTATTGTCAATATCCCATTGAGTCAATTTAAAGCGATAGTAAAGAAAAAGGAGGAACCCTAGTAGGCGCTAGAGAGAAGGGGGTTGCAGAAACAAAAGAAATATGGGTTTTAAGCATGAGCATACGTAAATTTGCCAATATGTTTGGTCTTTTCCGGTCAAAAAGACGAGTCACATTTAGTTACGAATAGATAATCATAAGTAGGATTGGTTCCCAGTGTATTAATACATTAGCTATCTAAATCTTTTTGTCTTTTGGTGACTTAAGAGATGGGAACTAATCCAACCCCAGTTTTTTCATCTTTTACCTTTCATTTTTCAGTTTTTTTGTTCTTTGGTGATTTAAGAGATAGTGGGACCAGTGCCCAAGCCCCCAAGTGTATTTAATCATCCGTGGTTATTTATAATTTTGGCTTCGGAACGTCGGAAGAAGGCAAAAGAGTCAGTACACCAGTGCGATATTCCTCAGTGTTATCTTGATTCAAGACGTCAAGCACCCCAAGGAATTTCTCCATACGAGAAAGTTCAGAGTTGACGCCTAGGGACTTGTACTCCTTAGCAGTTTTGGTCCTCCATTGTTGAACAAATTCACTTCCATCGCTTCCCTGAAGAGTCTCATAGCGAATTCTCCAGGCCTCAGTAGTCCTGGTCACATCCGTGTAGCGAGATACGGCGAATACATGAGGAGGGGGTAGTTTACCAACAGCGTAGAGGGAGAGGTAAACCCCGAGGATTCCCCAGAGAATGGAGACGCCCATCTCAGTCTGGAGAACTCGGCGAATGGGCATGTCCAAGTAATCGTCCGTAAGCTCGACATAGATCCTCGACATGAATGAAGCAAATGGGTGCTCACGATAGTGTTCCCGGTCAGTAAGGTCTTCGTCTGAACAGCAACTGCCGTCAGGGTACGATTCAAATACTTCAATATTACGCTTGAGTTCGTGGAAGTTAAGTAGGACACCACGCTTGGTTTGGTTTGGCTTGCGCTCCAAAAACCCACTCCAGAATTCCTCCTCGAACTCGTCGAAGGCCGTGCGAACCACGGGAGATTCGATGAGTTGAAGTACAGCAATAGGATCGAGGGCTGGGAAGTGAGCGGCAAGAGCCATACCAGGCTTAGTAAAGACTGTTGGATCAACCATTTTCGTTTGACTGTTTGGCTGCCTGATTGTTTAATATTTGTGTATGCTTGTTGTGGTTGTGTTTGTTGGATAAGAAATTTCTGTAGATAAGTAGTTGGATTTCTCTTGGTTGGATAAGTAGTTGGATTTCTCTGGTTGGTGATTTGATCATGAAGTTGACCGTTTACTGAACTTATATATAGGTACCTAACTTCCGACCAAAAACGAACACCGTTTGTATACGTGGCAGTTGTTTTATACCACCTCTGATGAATTTTTGGATTCTGTAGATGGTATGAAACGCGACTGTAGCAGCAAATCACAACACTACAAAGGTGTAGAGTGTAGTCAAGTCGCCTCGTCTGCAACTATTACACCGTAGCGTAACAGTCGACATTGATGTAGGTACTGTTGAGTTAGCCAAATAGCACAACTGATTTGTATAGTGCTTCTTAATGCCATTGCTATCACTATTTAACCTACAAGAGGCTTTAAAGAAGGTTGTTTAGAAACAAAGGAGTAATTACAAGGTATAAAGGGCAGGTGGGAGGGGGGCGAATGTGGCCAAGATGAAAGAAAAAGGAGTAAAAAAAAGAGGCAGTGAAAATATAACTCTAACCCTGATTCGAACAGGAGTCATACCGATTTGCAAAAAAGAATCCGGCGGAATTGAACACGCGCGGACCGGAAAACCCTTGAATGCCTGTGGCCCTGCCTCTGACACAAGGAGTTTGTCCTGCCGACTCTTTACCACTGAGCCATCCACCGGATGGCATGTGTCAGGGGAACGTCTGTTGAAAAGGCGCACACTTTTTAGCATCTATATGCCTGCCTTCCTACCTCGTATTGAAGAAAGGGTTATCTCCAACCATTGGCCCCAAGAGGCTTTCCCAGGATATCGCTTGGGCTTTTTTTGCATAGAGCCTGTTTATGTTAGCACTTGTTTATATCAAAATGATCGAATTATTATCTTCAACTACAAAATGATTTCTTTTTCACCGATTTTCCCTGTGTTCCTTTTGGTCTGTGATATCCATGTAGTTATACTAGAAGTCGGCATTTGGAGGTGACGATATGTGGCTAATGGAGCCGAGTCAGCCACACGAGTAGCCACCGCCAAGACTTAAGGGAAAAGGTTGCCATGCCAACAAGACTCGAGACAAAACAGGAAACTAGGAGCATCTGAATTCGATATCGTCATTCATTCAATGCAGAGGATCGTCTACATTACCCGCCCAATTCAAGTACTGCGCTCATTCTGCACATAGAGCACTCGACGTGATTTTTCTTTCTTTATTCATTTCCGCTCGCTACCTTATAGATACGCTTTACCGTATGTTCGCATTACACATGATTCCAAGTCCGTAGCTCTCTTCTGCTCTATCTAGTATAGGGTATAGAGACACACTTCTCAATCTCACATGGTGGCTCCCGACTTCCCTCGATCTTTAAGATTGTGAATATTTCCCAAAGATGCTCTTGACGTCCTCACAAGTGTCTGTGCTTCTCACATCAGGAATAGGTACGACTTGAACCCCTCCTGCCCCTCCTCACCCCATCTGTATCATACCTAGCTCTCCAAATTTCACTGTATCCTAATTAACCGCCTCTTGTCACCTATAGTCTTACTGTTCACATCAGCTTTATTCATAAGCGGCTGTCTCATCCAGCAGCGAACCCTGCGCGACCTGCGATCGGCAATCAAACCGGCAGTCGTCACACGGCCCAAGCCCAAGGCCTGGAATTCAGAAGCCCTCAGAAGAGCGAAGACGACGATCCGTCTTGAAGATGGCACGCTGGTAGAGATACAAAGCCGTCTCGACCCTGAGTTAGAGGCTGATCCGTCATCATCTGGGCCGGAAACTATCGAGGTGCGACCAACAATACCGGAAAGCGAAGAACCGGAGCAGGAGCAGAAGCCGATCACGCCGCCGTCAAGAGATGATGCTGGGGACGGCGTACATGAAGACGATGATTCAGAAGTGCTGAAGGTTAAGCCGGCATGGGACGGTGTCCAGGAGGGCGGGGAACCGCTTACGAGGGCGGAACGAAGGAGGCGGATAAAGGCAGAGATTCAGCGCCTCTCCCAGGGCGACACGCCTGTGTATTATCAACGGCGGCTTTGGTAATGGGTCCCTCTGTTTTTGTCTCCGGCTGTGCCGGCGACCTATCTCACGTGCAATGTTGGAGAGGCGGAAGGAAGAGGTCCTGGCGTCTTGTTTTCCTGGCCATTTCACGAGAGTTATTGACGACATGGCAACGGTTTTTCTCGCCGATACCCCGGCCTAGATCGCGGGAAACAGGCATCTTATACATATATATACGACCGGCACGGCGATGGGACTGAGGCTGGGTCAACTCACGGTCATGCGGATTTATGGGAGTTCTGGTTATGGACATTGTATGACATATATACGGGTCGGCAATTTTGTACATTTTATCTCGGAACGCTATATCGACCTTAGCTGGTCCGGTGGCATGGTTTGGTTACGGTCATGTTGAATAATTCGGATCTAATGAAGGACTTTTCCGTGTGTTGACAACTAGTACGGGATATATCGTGAGTGCTACCTTTGTATGAGTCTTATGTCGATTCGTGTTTCGGGTCTTATTCAGCACCTGCGATATTCGCTTCGTCTGACGGCAAACCGGGGGGCTCAGACATGCATCGCATATATTACGTACGTAGTATACAATACGGAACAAACCTCACAGTTCCAAGCGTCTGGGCCGCCGTTGTACGTCGTATGGCTCAGTTACTGAGGTACCTAGTTAGTGTAAGAGGGGTTTGTGGGGTTATTTTTGTTTCCTCCCCCCCCCCCCTCCACGGCACCATTCTAGCGATGCCAAGTTTTCGTGATTGTGTAACCGGAAGGTCGGCAAGGTGCAGAGAACAGAGTAAGACAAGACAAGACTTCTTACTACGCTCTTTGTCGGTGAGCTTCTCGTGTACAGTAAATCGGGCATTGTTGAGACCTGTCCTTTTTTTCTCTTTGTTTGTTCACAAAGCATAGTAACTCCGCGCAACAAAGGCTTCTGCGAGTGAGCATTTTGCGCATACGCGGTTGGTAAATACCTCTCGAGAACTTTAGAGCTGACGACAAGTCGTCTAGGCACTCTCCACGCCGAGCTTAGTATGGGTGAGAAAATAAGTTACCTAATCTACCTAGCCGTCCTCTCCGGTCGTCTCATCGATGGATGGATGGGGTTTCTGCTGCTAGGTTGAGCAGTAGTCGAGCCCAGAAATGCAGGTACCTCCACCTTGCTGATGCTGATCGTTTCGTCATTCAAGATGGTCTGGGTCTTGTAGCTTATTTGGAGAGCTATTAAACAATCCCATGCTTGATCGACTTTGGAAACGAGTTTACTGATAGTGTTTACTTACTTGTTAAGTACTGATGTTTATAACTTAAGTATACTTACTTAGTAGTTAGAGCAGGTAAGGAAGAGAGAGTTTTAGTCTTAGTACAAGTCAGCGGTCTCGGATAAGAACCTCTACCCAGGTATCCCCGCTATCATCGGTGCGGCGTGCGCCGATATAGAGCCTACCTACCTAGCACCCCGCCTTTAGCAGGACATACTTACAGTGTCAGTAGCTCCGACAGACTCCACATCTTCAAAGAACAACCTTGGAATAGATAGATAGATATCTAGGTACTCCATCTGTGCCGTCTTCTCTTTTAGATCCGAAAACCATCACTGTGCCTGGACTAAATGCCCTGTTTATTTACCAGCATGAGTTCTTTTTCCGAGAATTCTCCTCCTCTGCTTATCTGTTTTTGTATATGACCTGCTGTAGCACTCACCCTCCAGTCGCCGACCACATGCCACATGGTCACGCGAAGCGACACCAACAACAACAGTAACATCAATAACACCAGGCGTCCTTGGAAATGACTTGTCTTCGCGTAGCCGAGTAATACCTAACCTACAGTACCAAGATAGATAAGTCGAGACTTACAGACATGGCAAACATGACAAACATGGCTAACATGGCTACATCCTAATTCCGGTGGCTGCAGTCAGCCGAACCAAGGTCTTGTGGACTGCGTCTAACTGGTTCTCGTAATGAATGCGGAATGCGCCAAGGCGGAGACACAGGTAAGGTTGCTAGCCCATAGATACTCCGTACATCCAATCCATATTCAGTATCAGTACAATAATACATCGTCACTTATACAGCTGGCGATCTTCTCTCCCACCCCCCCCTCCGTCTCTCTCTCTCTCCAACGCTAGGTTAGCACATGTTCGTTGAAATAAAAGCCATCCCACCCTCACATTGGTTAGAGACACCTCCTCTTGTTTATCTTGCTTGTGTCCGTTGTGCCTGTGCCTGTATCATCTCCTATTCCATCCTATCCCGGCTTGGCTCCCGTTCCCCCACACCACCTTACACCTCACACCACCACACACACATCATTACACCGAGGCACAAATCACACCCTCTAATCGGCCTAGTATAACCGCTGGTTACCCGTTTTGCCAACCTCACGTGGTCACACTCGACGTCTCTCTTAACCTTCTGTTAATTATCTACGTTGTGAACCTTATCAGAGCCATTTAAACTTCGGGCTAGGTCTTCGACACCTCAGGGTGGTCAACTGCCTCATAGGAACGGCTTTCACTTTGAAGCCATACTTACATCATTCGTCGATATATAGTCTGCTAGGGCCTGGACACATTCGCTACATCCTCGTCACTGCTCCGGAGTGGTGGTGGTATAAGTCGAAGGAGGACAAGCTACACTCTTTTAAATACCAGACACTTCCCATTCTACCAGATTGGCAAAGGGGATTGTATAGAATACTCCGAATATTAGATATTTATCCTGAATATCACTCATTTATTGCTCACCATGGCTGCCGACACAGCTGTCTTCCACGGCCTGGACCCCCGACGGCTAAGTGCTGAAGACTTTGAGACGGCTTCTATCCGCTCTGCTGCCCCTTCTTACGGTGAGAGATTCCTTTCATTGGTCACGATTTACAAGATGGGAAATATCTAACAATCTTGCAAGTCTCGGAGGCACCATCCTATCACACGCTCCCACCCAACGAGACTGTTCCGGCATATACACCTGCCGCTACAACCACCTCATCAACACGGACTTCCAACCCGACAAGGCAATTTTCCTCTATGCTGCCTCCCGCGTCTGAATCACGGTCGAGCTTCGCACATGGCACCGGTCTTCCCCCGATCCCCCGTCGTGCCGACCTATCCTCAACACCATCCCTCTCCCAATTCAATATCGCCCCCTGGTCCTCCATAGGCAGTGGGAATCCCCAGGCAAGGCACTACCAGAGCGTGGCGAACAGACGAGTGGCTGCCGCCGCCTCAGCATCCGCTGCTGCCGCCGGCCCATCGTCATCCGCCGTAGAGGGTGCGTTGCGCGCAGCCCTCAGCCGCATCAACGCCGCTAACGCAGCTGCTAATCTTAGCGAGGAGGATGCCGTTCGACCTCTCGAGGACCCTTATCTCGTCGGCGAGGAGGCGGCCGCGCGAGCACGTAGCGAGAGGCTGGCGCGGAAATATGGCGAGGACATATTGATTCACGAGGATCGGCACTGGGATATATGGCTAGGTATGCTCACTCACCACCATATTTTGTCTGCTTTCTTTGACACCCGCCACCTCCTTTTCGCACTGGTCATTGGAATCTTCGATCGCGTGCCTCCAATTGTGTACAGAGTTCAGCCTAGCGAACTTTCCCCGCACCCCCTTTTCCGTCTTGAAAGTATAATTCTCACCCCTCGATCCTTGCATTATACATAGCGGAGAGGACCCTGGAAATGGTTGCTAATGATCTGTTCATTTCCACAGCCCAGATGAGAAACGCCGAGGAGCGCGAGCGTAACTGGAATGCCTTCCGCGCTAGCATCGAGAACGGGAATAACCGCCGAAGATTCACGCGTCGCTTCGGTCGGTGAAATTTGACTGGTATACCTACCGTATGACGAGCTTTATCAATTATCATCATCATCATTATCAATTCTATGGCTCGACTCGACTTATCTGCACAGAAATCCACTCATGAAGCAAGCAGTGTGTGCATTGCGTCTTCTCCCCCGCCCCGTCCTTCAGTTTCCCCTCTTTCACCCGCACCCATCGCATCATCATATCATTCATTCCTTCGCTTTTTCCCCTTTCTTTCTTCTTCTTCTACCATAGCATTGGGTGCCTGGTTCTCTCTACCTTATTTCTTCATTTATCGGGCGTTTTGTGAGTAACTTGAACGCCATCATTCTGGGGACTTCATATTCATTCATATAGAATGGGGCATATGGGATCTTTTTTTCATGACGTTACGTTTTACGGGAGATGAGATGAGATGGACAGAGAAATGACACTAGCTAGGGATTTGGAGGAATTATGAGAAGGAGATCTCATGCATTCTATTGCCCCGTTCACCAGTATAGATAGCATGGAAATTTAACAAATTCTCTTGAACCTCGTCTTTGTCGTTGGTAATAGAACAGGGCTGGATATAAAAAAGATCGTTTTGAATAGATAGTTGTATTAGGACAATAGGCTCATGTGACTAGGCTAGATGGAAATGTCGACTTATTAAGTCATCGTCAATACCCTGATAGTCAGCCCGGAATTTCTACAGTGTACCCCATTTAACGCCATAAAAATGCAGGAGTAGCTAGCTATTGGTTACACTTTCTATTTCACTGTTCACCGAGGTTCCATGCTATCTTGACCGACATGGTCGGTCCGCATGGCCCTTCTCTCTCATATAACTGTCCAGGGATGGAGATCAGATGTGGTGTTATCATGTCAGAGGATACATAATACTTGACTCAACCTCTGCTCTTGGTGTTTAGGATGAGCGCAACGATCAAACTGGATAAGGTTAGCAGAGCCAAAGGGTGAAAAGCGATATGTAGCGCCGTTAGTAAGAGTAGTAGCATACCCGTAAAGACCCAAGACTTCGCCGAAAATTAGAATTAGGACCATGCCAACGAACACTCTTGATTGTTCCATGTACGCCCGTACACCCTTGTCGCCTACGACGCCGATACAGTATCCAGCTGCCAGACCCGTCATGCCAACCGCGATACCGCAGGCTAGGTGCATGAAGCCACTATCATTATCATGCGCATTAGTACCATTTTCCCCGATGCATCGTCGAGAATGGAAACCAAACAACAAAGCTATAGAGATGTAGATTTCCAGATCTAAGGGGTAGGCAACGTACTTGAATAAGCTGTATGCGCTTCCCTCATTTTTATTCGGAGGTCGCATATCTTCGGCGATCAGGACGGCGATGACGAGCGAGTAGACAGCGATGATACCAGACATGACGACGGGAATCAGGCACTACACTCCCCCCCAAGATCCTCACATCATTAGCACTTCAGTCGGGTATTGAAACCGTCTTTCAATGTTCGCGTAATTTGAGGTTACGAACCTTCATAATCAGATCTGGCCGAAACGTTCCCACACCTGCAATTCCTATCCCGGATTTCGCGGTTCCGTATGCGGCTCCGACACCTGTGGGATGATCTTAGTATGCCCGTCCCTGAAAATCGTGGATGCGTGATGACATCGCGGAATTATGATGCATTGGAGTAGGAGATGAGAAGGGAATCCGTACTGCCGAATATCATAGCGGCTGCAATACCGCCCTATTGTATCATAACATCAGCACTTGATCTACGGAATCGCGAAACTCTCCTGCGAAGAAGACGAAACGGCTGGCGGAAAGATCTAAAGGGAGGGTATATTTACCATGCCTATGAAAGGCGCGAACTTGGGCGCCAGCTCCGACTCCATCTTTGCCGGTAGATTTCGAATTGAAGTGTTTGATTCTGATGAGATGAGCGGCCGGCCGGGAGGAGATGATTGTGGTATGTCGTCGTTGGCAGTCGACCGATATGATGCGGGCTGGTCGAATCCTCGTCCGCTTGTCAATGATGGATTGGGAGGTTCGAAGCTTAATGACTGCCTTGCAGGGGTCATGGGGGAGCTAAACTGTTACTCTGGAGAACGAGTTCACGTGACCTAAAATGTTACATAAGCATTTACGTACCCCATGTTCAGCACGTACATAAATAAGTACATGCATGTATGTAGGTACTTTATGTATCAGTTGTTGCAGTGATGAACCAACTTCAATGAATCTTCTCAATCTAGTTTTTAACTTTTGTCGATAGGCAGGCTAGGGCATTTCGATGTTGCATCTACATTAGTAATTAAGATCTATATTTGTGAAATCCCTATGTATCTTCAATGCTTTCCCTCCAGAGCTATCTCAACCTCTCAAGCAGTTCTAATGTCAGTTCATGTGGCATAAAACTAAGTGGCCCAAAACGATGAAACGATTCTGGTTGAACTCTGCTCATTTATCTGTAGATTTTGCAGGGACACAACAAACTAACCCCTTAACCTAATGCAGAGCTCCACTTGGCTTCAAGGTTGAGAACAGGTTGTGAAGTACACCTACTTACCTACTTACCTAAGTACTTACCAAACTTAGATACCTACAACGACTACAGTATCTTTTGGCGGATGCAAATATTGGTCATCCTTTGTCGAAACACAACTCGGCCCCCATCGTTATCGAAAGGATTCTGACTATTGTTGAACAATGAGGAATATGGATGATACCTAGACATGTATTCCTACAGGCGGAATCGGCCCGGGATGCGTGGCAGCCGGAGACACCGACTATTTGTTGTGTATAGAGGTCGGAGCTGCAGCTTCATGAAACAGCAAGTTTTCATTCGAAAACCGAACATATGAACCCAGTCAAGTAATTTATATGTGATATAAACAGCCCTAGTTCCCAGGATAGACGGGAAATATAGTACTTAGTTACTTTAAATTAGTATTCCCTAACACTTACAAGTAGAACAAGAATATGTTCCGTCGAGTTTGGACATTATCTACAATGCTATACTTCTTTCTTATATGTACACTAGATGTTTACATGCTTACCTGTATAGTAGAAGGCCTTAAAGCTGGGGAGAGGGAGAGGGAGAGGGAGAGGGGGATGTGTGGATGCAGGTTAAAATAACAGTCAGAGCGCTAAAGGCCACTAAAAGCAATCGCTAGCAATTTGCAGCAATGGGCTGCCTCTCGTCTGCTGTGCTCTGCTCTTCGATTAGGTAGCTCTAGCCTCGGCGTTCATGATAGCCCTCCCGACGCTAGACGACGACTTCCGACCGTTTTTTCTAGGAAAACTAGTATACAGAAACGCTAGCGTCGTTCTAAGTCTGCAGTGCCACTATCTACTTTCCAAAACCCGCTCCCATGTTATTTCCAACCTACCTAACCTAACCAACTGAGGCACGCCAACCAAAAAGCCTATCTCCACCGTCCGCATCTGCCTCTGCCTCCTCCTGACCAAAGTAGAAAGCGAACCAACGTCCGCTCGCCTCGCCATCTCGTTGGCAACACCTAGGCTACGTCGGCTAATTCGGAGGGCGGGCAAGCCATTCATCACCTGCAGTGCTGTCCGTCTGCTACCTGTTATATCCTCGAGTGAGAATCGGTCGTGGTACAGTTCGCGAAGGAATAAGAACACCAACGACAGACACCGCCCTCGCTCGTACATTGTGCGCCTCGACGACAACCACCCATCGTGGTCATTTCGACAGAATCCGGCTTCCTGCCTACCCACCTACTTTGCTCTCCTTTTCCGCAAGACGAGAGCCGCCAGCCTCCGTCTAAGGCTCGCGGCCGCCCAGGCTTAGCACGAGTAAGTCGGATTCATCATTGTCCCTTTTTCCCAGCCAACCAGCTAGCGAGCCAGCAACCGGTCATCTTCTTGGATGATAAATGTAACTATCATCTGGCCAGTCTTCTCCCTCTCCCTGGCCCTGGCCCAATCCGGTTTGGATTCGAAGGTCACAGGAAGCGGTGTTTGGCTTCGTGCTGTGTAACGTGAGAGTTATCCTATCAGCTTATACACCGACCATCTATAGCTCGCCATTGTGTTCGTTGTATCCCTACTAAGACTACCTCTTGCTAACTACTGATCGATTCATAGGACAGCAATATGGCTGATTACCAGTACGATCAACGTCGATACGGTCCACCATCTGGCAACCAACGAGATGCTGCCTTCTCCAACATATTCGGGGCTCAACCCCCTCCCGGTCGTACAGGCACTGGATCTGGGTCTCCGAACAATATGATGCCCCAGAGCGAAAGAACACACACCATGTCTTCCTTATCCTCCGGCCCTCCGCCCGATATGCAGCACCAACGAGCACCTCCCCGACCCCAGCGAGCCGGTGGCTATGAAGAAGTCGTATCCCATCGAACTCGAACCATGGATGCGAGTATGGCCAATGGGTATTACCAGAGTCAAAGGAATCCGTCAGGAGGGTATCCTCCTCCGCCTATGCGAGGAGATCCATATGCGCGACAGCAGCCAGGGGTAAATCAGAGGCCCTATCCCGGCCCTCCACCCCAGCCTTCAGGTCGCTATGACTCGAGAGGACCGCCTCCGCAACAGCATTATCCTCCACGAAATCCACCACCACCCGGTAGGTATTATCAGGGTGGTCCTGGTCCCGGACCTGCTCTTCGAGATGACCCGTACCGCTCGCAGTCTCTCGCAACCACCCCACGCCAACCTATGTATCAACCTCCGCCAAATTCGTACCAGACACCTCAACAGTTTCGACACCCCCCTAACCAAATTCCTAACCCCATGTCACGGACTACTGCTCAAGGTCGAGTTGTGCCCGAACGCCATGACGACAGGTCCATGTCTATGACTGGATATTCCCCTGAGCGTGATGCGCATCAAACAATGAGTGGGCGCGTTATTCCAAACCGAATGAGAGCGCCCTCGAACGAGATGCCACCAATGAACTCAAGCTCCCAACTGAACGGATATAATGGCAACGGGTATAATGGCTACGGCCATACCCCTGGTTCCGCCACGAGGACGATGAGCATGGCCTCATCGACCACAATGAACGACCATAGCCGCACTATGTCCATGGCCAGCACAATTGTACCCGAAACCTCTGAGCAAGCTCGACAGCAACTCATTCATCGACCATCGAATGCCAAGTCGCTTGAGGGTGAACGACCCCCGACCGCAAAGATCCGATCTCCCATAGTTTATCCCGCTCTACTGTCTCGAGTCGCTGAATGTTTCCGTCAGAAGATAATAGTTGGGGAGCGAACCAAGAACGAGCTCACATATAAAAACGCCTTTAGTGGCTCGGAGGCTGTGGATGTACTCTCATACATTATTAGGACGACAGATAGAAACTTGGCCCTGCTACTAGGTCGAGCGCTCGATGCGCAGAAATTCTTCCACGATGTTACGTACGAACATAGGTTACGCGACTCAGCATCAGAGATGTATCAGTTTAGGGAAACCCTTATGGATGAGCCGGAAGACAAACCCCCTGTCAATGGTGTATTTGTTTTGCTGTCGGAATGTTACTCGCCCACTTGCACAAGAGACCAGTTATGTTACTCTATTGCCTGCCCACGACGGTTGGAGCAAGTTTCTCGTCTCAATCTCAAGCCACAGGTAGGCTTGAAGAAGGATCAGGATGCCGTCCTCAACGACGACGCCGACCAGACTGATGAGCAGAAGCTCTGGATCAACACCGTTCCCAAAGAGATTGCCGAAAGCGTTAGCGACAGGGAAAAGAAACGACAAGAAGTCATCTCTGAGATTTGCTATACTGAAAGAGATTTCGTCAAGGATTTGGAATATCTACGAGACTTCTGGATTCTACCTCTGCGGTCAAAGGGATCACCTATACCTGCACCAAGAAGAGAACGTGTTGTTCAACACATTTTCAGCAATGTCATCGACCACCCAAGCATTCACTCGGTGAGCTCGCGGTTCGCCAGGGCGTTGACGGAACGACAACAACGGGAACCCATTGTAAAGAATCTCGGTGACATTTTCCTTGAAATCGCACCTCAGTTCGAGCCCTTCATCCTATATGGCTCTAAGCAGTTGGAAGCCAAGTTTGAGTTTGAGAACGAACGATCCAATAATCCATATTTCTCAAAATTTGTCGATGAAATCGAAAGGAGGAAGGAATCAAGGAAGCTAGAACTGAACGGTTATCTCACAAAACCCACTACCAGATTAGCCCGCTACCCCCTACTACTAGAAAATGTTTTAAAGTATACCGAGGATGGAAATCCTGACAAGGAAGATATTCCCAAGGTCTTGACGATGATCAGAGATCTTCTGACCCGAGTCAATGCCGAATCCGGTAAAGCTGAGAATCGGTTTAATCTGCGCCGTCTGCACGAGCAACTCAAATTCCGTCCTGCCGATAAAGTCGACTTGAAACTAACAGAAGATGGACGTGAGTTGGTTTTCAAGACGCAATTCAAGAAGGGACCCACAGATCCTACCGATATAACAGCCTTCCTGTTCGATCACGCTGTCTTGCTTGTGAGGATAAAACAACAAGGCAAGACAGAGGAAGTAAAGACTTATCGGAGGGTAAGTTTTATCGTCACTAATTCTGAATCTAAAACTAATCATCAAACCCCTTTAGCCTATACCCCTAGAATTGTTGTCTATTAAAGAGATGGAAGAGGTTATCCCTCAGTCTGGAGTCAAGCGAGCCTCGTCAAACTTGCCGTTCCGTGGAGGTAACACAGACAAGAAGACCTCTGAAGGTTGGCCGATAACGTTCCGCCATCTCGGCAGGAATTACTACGAACAAGTCTTGTATGCTTCGAACCAATCCGCTCGACAAAAATGGCTTGAATTCATCGATGCAGCCCAACAACGACTCCGATCACGGGCTGATTTCTTCAATGTCACCATACTATCTCAGGACTTTTTCCAAGTTGGCAATCTTGTAAACTCCGTCACACCATACGGTAAGAACTAGTACGAAATCGATTAAACAGCTTTACACTGACATAATTAGATGGTGGCCGCAAATTGATATATGCAACTGATCACGGCATCTACGTCTCCGATCGGAAAGCTAAGGAGAGTCAACCTAGACGTGTTATCGAGGCGACCCATGTCACCCAAGTGGATGTTCTAGAAGAATACGGTCTCCTGCTAGTTCTATCTAACAAGTCACTCCTGTCTTACCCCCTTGCAGCGTTAGATCCAAATGAACCAGCATTAGCGAAACGTCCAAAGAAGATTCAGAGCAACTGCAACTTCTTTAGGACGGGTATCTGTCTAGGACGACATCTAGTGTGCTGCGCCAAACCGAGCGCACTCTCTACCACGATCAAGGTGTACGAACCCAACGACTCCATGAGCAAGGGTAAGAAACAGAAGGGACTAGGTAAGATGTTCAACACTGGACAAGACGAACTTAAGGCATTTAAAGAGTTCTACATTCCCACCGAAGCTTCGTCCGTTCACTTCCTCAAGAGTAAGCTTTGTGTGGCCTGTGCAAGAGGTTTCGAAGTCGTTTCGCTTGAAACACTAGAAACACAGTCACTCCTCGACCAGGCCGACACATCACTAGACTTTGTTGCAAGGAAAGAAGGTACCAAGCCGATTCATATCGAACGTCTCAACGGAGAGTTCTTGTTGAATTACACCGACTTCTCCTTTTTTGTGAACCGAAACGGTTGGAGGGCGAGACCAGAATGGCGAATCGATTGGGAGGGAACGCCACAATCTTTTGCCCTATCATATCCTTGGATCCTAGCCTTTGAGCCAAATTTCATCGAGTTAAGGAATATTGAGAACGGAGCTATACATATTGTTCCTCACAAGAACATTAGAATGCTACACAGTAGCACACATGAGGTAAGACTACAGGCTATATACACATATAAGTGTCGTTCAGATACTAATTTCTTTAGATATTATTTGCGTACGAAGATGAAGCTGGCCACGATGTGGTTGCTGCTATTGATTTCTGGAAGAACAACCGAAAATCCGAAATGCCAACACAGTGATTAAACCAACTTTTTATTTCTGGTTGAGTCGCAAGATAGGTATCCTTCGGGCTGTTATATTTATGCTCTCACATTGGCCACAAGTCCTAAGACTCTTGGCTTGGAATCGATATCTTGTAGGACCAGGAATACTGGATAATCATACCATCTCAACAGCATGGCAAGCGAACTTTATTGGTTGTCAATCTTGCTAGCATAGACTTCTCATTCTAACAGTTGCATTTCGAGCACGACTAATCCTTTTTATTTTTGCAAGAATTTTATCGTCTTTGGTAGCGAGACCACATGATTTGGCACTCGAAAAAAAGACCTTGAGGTTCGCAGATGGGTGAATCCGTCATCTAGGTCTTGATTTAACAAGGAGCCTGAGTCTCTCGAAATGGAAGTAAGATTACTCCCGAGAGTTGTACTGTTCGTCACGGTCACGGCGAAAGAAGGACGATTAGGTTGAGTCGATCCCGCAGCTGGCTGTGTGAGAGAAAGGACAGATGCGGAAGTAGCAGCAAGTAAGAAGAGTAAGGAGTAGGAAAGGTAAAGGAGGAAAGGGAAACCGGGGGGAGGGAAAGGGATTTGTCTAGACTTTGTATGAACTGCTATCATAATCGAAAACCCCCGAGAGAGCGTTGTAAACAGCAATTTATTTAATAATAGGTGATTGACTACCTGCTTGTTTGTGTCGATCAAGTTTCCCGGCTTGACAACGTTCTTGTTTTGGAGGTAGTATTGCGGTATGGATAGTGCCGCATTCCTATTCTGTGGCGCCTACTATAACTTCGCCAACCTACACCACTTCAATACAAAATATCATGATAGTATAAGAGCGGAATATACCCGATTCCGTCCCTCATCGACAAGGTCCGTCGGCCATTCGAAAGACTTCCGGGTTCAAGCTTGTATTCTACGTTTATATATATATATAGACACAGATTTATCAGCCTTCGACGATCGCGAACGCCGTCAGCAGTCAGTCTCATTAAGTCCTGGATTAGCCAGGGCTCAATAGATTTTGTAGGACTCTGGTCGCAGAGTCCTAGAGTCCTTCCATACAGCTAAAATGACAGAAATAGGAGCTTACATCTAATCAAGACCTTCCTAGATGAGGATTAAGGGTAGGCTATCAGGTTACTTACAGTAATTATCAGAGTGTCTTTAGTAATTAGTAATATGAAATATGCATGAGATTGCCCCTTTTGTAACCCGCTGGCGAATAGGGTGGCTGATCTTGATATACTGTTTAGCGGGAGCCCAGCCACTCCGCTTCAACAAACATGTTACTATAAAGCTCAAGGACTTTCTGGAGCATGTCAATTGATATGACAGTTCGATATTTCAAGACTACATACTGCGCAATACCAGATAGTAGAAAAACCGGAGTCTTCTCTCTTCTTTGCAGAGTACACCCTATCCTACCCGCGGGTTGCATATATTACTGTCAGGGATGGTGTATATAGAGTGATAAAAGTAGATTCCTATATAGGGTAGGTAAAAGGGGATAACTAATAACTAAAACCTGACCTTTTTCTCGATTTTTGTTTAAGTCGCATTTTTTATGCTACGCGACTAATATATATTATTGGTTTAGCGTTATTAGTGAAAGCTTTATAATTTAATATTTAATATTTTAAAGAAAAAAATTACTTGTTAAGCTTAAATTATTCTAGTTATATTAAACGTTGCTTATAAGCTATGTTTATATATAGCTATATAAAAATCTAGCACAAAGCAATTTAATATATTAGCTATAATGTAAAACAAAACCGCAGCATAAAAAGCTTTACAGAACAAATCGGCCATTATGGTTACTACATCCCATTGAACGGAATCAATCCTAGGGTATGTCGGGATAGGAACATATAGATAGCCTTCTTCTAGGGAGAGACTAAAGGTATTATAGATTACACAATAGAGGCAACAGCCTCAAAGAGCCCATGGCTCTTAGACAGCAAGGATATCAAAGTCTAATACTTTTGGATCTCTCAACATTGTCGCCATTACTGTGTCTCTCGCTGTGAACGCATTTGTAAACTTTAAAATTGAAAAGGAAATCTACATACGAATGCCTCCGGGGTATCGCAAGCCATAGACTTCACTCCGATTACTTCGAGCGCTATACGGCCTCAGAGAGTCTCCATTGCTATGGCAGCGCGAGCTTACTCAATTCTTGAAATCCATAAGCTATCAAGCCGTTCCCCACGACCCAGGTTGCTACTCCAAACAGAGTATTCTAATCTTTATCTATGTGAATTATATAGTCCTAGCCTACCAGAAGCATAAAAGGACAATCGCTCGACATGCGATCTTTGAATTAAAGCGCCGCTACCAGATAACTAGTAGTAACAACCTTCTTTGGTTTCTCGGCGTAAAAATAATCAAAAACCGTAACAAGGGATTAATTTAGCTATCTCAATCCTCATATATCAAAAAGATCGTTAAGCTTAAAAATAAAAATACCTTACATAAGACATATACACCTATAAAAGCAGAAGAGCTAAGCTCCTATGATCAAATAGCTACTAAGCAAAAGATTCACAGTTACTAGAAGAAAACAGGCTTGATTATATATAGAGCAGTGATCACCCGGCCAGATATTGTCTTCGGAGCCTCACGGCTATCCCGTTTCAACTTAAATCCTGGGCTAGACCATCACGGCTCTGCTGATCGCCTACTCGATTATCTCGAGACTACCCGATATTATGCCCTCTAGTTCAAAGATAGAGACAACGTTATAGTTGCAAGCGATTCCTCGTTTATAGATAACTCCTTTAACCGCAAAAGCTCACAAGCCTATACGATAAAGCTCTTTAGAGGCGTTATTAGATAAAGAGCCAACAAATAAAATACTATAACTACACCAACCACTGAAGCTAAGTTACTTGCGTTAGCTTAGGCAGCTAAAAAGGCTATATTTATCAGCCGACTAATTAAAGAACTAGGAGTCACTCTGAACAATCATTAGACTCAAATTTAATATAATAATCAGCAGGCTATTATTCTAATAATTAAAGACATTGCTACGTTACATACAAAGCTACGTTATATTAATATACCTAATCACTGGCTACGTCAAGAAGCCCTTAGTAGAACCCTTAATGTTAAATATATCCCTACAAACGATATAATTGCCGATGGCTTAACTAAGGCCCTCCCTAGAAAAAAATAAGACACTTTTCTGAAGCAGGTTAACCTTGTGGATATTAAGAACATTTAGAAACAGCAGAGACTAAGAGAGATCCCTAAGGGGGAATGGGAGATGCTAGAGAACTTACTAAAAGGAGGAGAGCCTGACACATGGGTGGATGGGTGATTAAAAAGGGTACCTCAGTCCTAAAGGATTGTGAGAGGTTATTGCCATGAGCTTCTGGGGTGATTCCTAAGGGGGTGTGTTAGATATAAGGGATATAATCTTATATTCAATGACTGACCTATGTCAGGATGACAGGGGGCCCCATACATTTCTGCCTACTAAGTATAGACGCGGTTACTACTACGTATATCTGACAGTAGGGTGTCGGGTGTTCGTGTGTGTGGCGCTTGGCGCGGGGATCCTTTTGGAGTGCTCAATTGGTTGGTCTTGTCCTATTCCTCTTATCTCTCTACGCACGACTAAAACCTTCGAATAGACTATGAAAATATAAATAGGCCACGCAATCAAGGAAATGGAGAGGGCAAAGCTCCTCTCCCTTGGGAGACAGATTTGAGAGTTGTAGTAGGGCCTCCTGTTACTTCGTAAGGACAACGGTCTGATCCTTAGCTTGAAGCGCCTGTGCCTGTTTCTGTCGCTGTCTCTCTCTCTCTTCCCGTCCTTTAGCTCTCTCCGCTTCTTCATCGGCCTCTTGTTGAGTCTTTTCAGCCTCTCTGTTCTGTTCCATATTCTGTTTCTCTCCTGCGGCGCCGATTGGATTAATCACATGCGATACAGAGCGTAAGGTGAGGCGTGGCCACTTACCTTTCGATGCAGGTTTCAGAGCTAGGGGTAACAGCTTACCATTGAATACGTAGGCCTCATGGGTTTGTAGGAAATTATTTCCTAGAATAATATCATACGGCAGGTTGTCAAAAACGAGAAACGTCTCTTTGTGCAGCTTGTTTGTTGGCGACCTCTTCCAACTGAAAAAGACGTCAATTTGTCCCTTTGGAACTACATGGGCGTTCCCCACTGCCGAGAAATTTGGTCCATGGTACTGCATTCTCTCATGACCTAGAAAGTCTGACAATACCGATGATATGAGGTTCGCATCAGCTTTGGTATCGAGATGTCCAACTCGTTCGTACGGTCGTGTGTTATCGTGGTTCCAGATATCTATGTCGAGCTTGTGCAGCATTCCCGTTGCATGTTCGTCGTCAATTAGCCCAGAAGCCATTGCTAATGGTGTTCGAGGCCTTGTACGCTTGAACTTCCTATCGCAGCGACTGCAGTAAGCCTTTGATTCTCGAGGCTTAAATAGTGATATCATATCCTTGTAGCTAATTAAAAAAAATAAAAGGCGCATTCTCAACGGCGATATATTGCCGAGAATCTTCTGTACTCGTGTCTCAGAAAGCTGGCATTCTGCGTACTCAGGGAGGTTTAAATAACTGCCTATAGCGTACCTGGTCAGTGGCTGGCCGTAGCCTGCTTTTGATAAGGCCACTGGCTATGAATCAGAGCTACTCCTCTCCCAATGAACGCGTGCCAAGTGCTCACTGCCCCTCCAAAAATCTGCCTTGCCACCATACTGCTAAAGGAGAACATATTCGGTGTATCTAAACGATCAGCTACGGGTAACCCACCCCTGTCTACCTTGGGTTAACAGTCACACATTGCAATGCCAAGACGGAGAGCCTTATAGGCCTCATTTGATCTATAGATAGGGTTTTGTTGGATTTGGTGATTTCAGGGCTAGGCTACAATAGGGAGCTTATGGGGTATCTGCGTAATGAGCGCATATTATAGCCTATAACGGCTAGTGTGGTGGATACACCAGTTTTATACCTATTTTGTATAAGGTATAAATGTACGCTATATAGTCAGAATTTAGGGCAAAAAAACAATCACTTTAACTATCAGATATAAGGGGTTATATCTTAAGCCAGAATATCTGCCAAACAGGTATCTAAGGGTAGACCCATGTCAAAAAGACAAAGGCCCTCATATAAATTCTGCATAGCCTACTAGTCGCGTCTACTTAATAAAAACAACACGCCTAATTAATATAATTAATTAACCTAATATTATATACTATTACTTATATCTAATAATTAAAAGTTTTATTATTATAATTAATTATTATTAAACAAGCTACTAGCTTAGTTAAATAATTAATATATAAAAATTAACTAATTAAAACATAAAAATCGCGTTAAAATATTTAAATAATTTTTATTTATAAAATAAAAAGCTTAAAAATAAAATAGTTAGTTTAAACCTATAAAATTATATTATTTTAAAACTAAATATAAAAATATTATAGCTAAAATAATTTATAATGCTTAAAATTAAAAATTATTTAAAAGTAGTAAATATATTAGCATTATTTATAAGGTTTTTTTTAATAGTAAATTATAAAACTATAAACTTAAAACTTTTATAAAATATAACTAAAATAATTACTTTTAAATAAACTATATATAATATAAACTTAAATAATTATAATATAAAAATATATAAATATATTAATTAAATTAAAACTATTAATTAATTAAAAAACTAAATTTTTAAAACAATATTTTAAAACTATAAAAATATATTACTAAAATTTATAAATATATTTAATATATAATATAATAAGCTTTATATTATTAAAGCATACTTAAAAAAAAACTTAATATATTAAATAAAGCTAGACTATAAATTATTTATTAATAATAATATAAAACAACTATTAAAAAACTTAAAAATTTAAACAATTAAATAAAAAAAAAAGCTAGCTTTAATAATAAAATATAAAGCAATAAATTTTTTAAAATTATATAATATTATTATTAACTTAAAAAAAGCTTTAAAAAAAAGTTATTAAAAATAAATAATAGCTTTTTAATAGTTTAATTAATAAAAAATTAAAAATAAAACTTTAAACTATACTATAATCGCAGTAAATTTATATAATAAAATAAACATTAAGCTATTAATTTAAAGCAAACTATTTAAAAAAAAACTTTATAAAAAAAGCTTTTATAACTTTAAAAATATTAAAAAAACAAATAATATATTTAAAATAAAAAAAGCTTTAAAATATTTAAAACTAATAAGTAAAAATAAAAGCAGTAATTATAATAAAAGATTATAAAAATATAATAAAAATATAAAAGCTAAATATTTTTAAATAAATATTAATAATAAAAATATAAATTATAAGCTATATATTTAAAATTATTTATTAAATAAATATTAATATATTTTTTTAAAATTAGCAAGCAAAAACTTTATTTTAAATAAAATAGTTTAAAAAATAGTTTTATAATTACTAAAGTTTAATTTAAAACTTTTAAAAAAAATTAAATATATTCGAAAAAAAAAAACAAAATAAAAAAAAGCTAAACTTAATACTAACTAATTATTAAAAAAACTAGCTTAAATAGCATTTATAGCTAAAAATAAAACTAAAATAATCTATAAACTAAAAAATTTTATAATTTTAAACTTAAGCATTATAATATATATATTTAATAAAATCAGCAAATTTTTAAACTTTAAAAAAGCTAACTTAAATAATATAATATACGCAAAAAACAAAATTATTTTAATTAAAAGTTTTAAAAAAATTAATATTTAAGTTTAAAAACTTAAAAAATTAAAAATTTTTCGATTATATAATATAATATTTTATTTTATAATAGCTATTAATTTAATATTATTTTAAATTTTTAACTAGTTAAAATATTAATAAAATAATAAATTATTTATAAACCTTTTATAATAAAAAAATAATTTAATATTATATTATTTATAAAATTAATTTAATTAATTTATTTTAAAATATTTTTTACTTTTACTTTAAAAATTTATTTTTTATATATAGCAAAACAAGTTAAATTTATATACAAGAAAATTAATCTTATAAAAAAATCTATTTAAATAATATTTTTAAATAAGTTATTTAAGACTTAAAGCAATATAATATTTAATAATTTTATTTTAAAAAATAAAAATTTGCTAAGCTTTTAATAAAAATAATAAAATAAAAACTATTTAATATAATATATATAAAATATTAAAAATTAAACGCTAAATTAATAAATAACTATAAAAAAAGCTAATAGTAGCTAATATATAATTAGTGATTAATTTTTATAATTATAAAAATCTTTAAAAAAATAAAAACAAAAAATAATATATAACGCATCTCCCACATAAGTGGACCACCCACTTAAGTGGACCACCCCGAATTCCTATATAAAATCTATATATTAAAACTTTAATAACTTTACCAATTTTATAGCTATTAACATGCAATTTGAAAATTTAGGCTATTAATATAATAAGGAATCTAAATATATTTTTTATAATTTTACTACTATTTTCCTTCCTAGTAAAATAAAAATCGCGCTAAAATTTTAGCGTGGTTTTTAATACAGCTATAAATAAAATAGTAGTAAAATTATAAAAAATATATTTAAATTCCTTATTAAGTTAATAGCCTAAATCTTTAAATTGCATGTTTATAGCTATAAAATTGGTAAAATTATTAAAGTTTTAATATATAGATTTTATATGGGAATTTGGGGTGGTCCACTTAAGTGGGTGGTCCACTCATGTGGGAGATGCGTTAATACTTATTATTAACTAATATTTTAGCTTTATTTTTAACTATTATTTATATAATTAAATATATTTATTTATTAAAATTATATTTATATATTTAATTAAATATATAAAAAATTATTATAAAACTAAAGTTTTAATATTAAAATATAATAATAAAATAATAATAAATATAAAAAATATTTTTAAATTTGCTTAATATTTTTAAATAGTAAAAAAAATTACTTTTAAAATATTTTTTTTTAATACTTAAGCATTTAATAAAAAAGCTAAAAAATTAAAAAATATAATTAAAAAAAAATATAATTTATAAAAAATAAATTAAAGTTACTAATTTATTTTTAAATAAAAATCGTTAAAGCTATTATATATTTTTATAATTATATTTTTAAATATATTTATAATTAAAAAACTTTATATAAAAAGTTTTATATTTATTTTTAAATATAAAATAATATTA